>CM077219.1:39491518-39604018 GCA_039654775.1 Spinibarbus caldwelli
ATATTCTTTGTACGCGTCTCTAAACATGACTTTAAATAAATCACTGTTGTTTTAAGCGAAAGCGATGATTCAGTCCGTTTTATTCAGTCGTTGTGTTTTAGGAGTCCGCCTTTCAGTTTTTACAACCGCAGCTGTGCGCTGTCATGTCTGTTCTTCTTCTTTAAGAAAACATGCGGTCGGCGGATTTTTAACACGTCTTAATTCTCTTAATTTTTCACAATTGCAAATGTTTTTTTTAGCTTAAATAGTAGTATTTAGTCAGTTACAAAAGTGTCAGGCGTGATGCTTACATGTATTTTTAAATAATTACGATAAAGTTACAGGTAAGTCCCTGGTAAGTACGCCTAAAATTGATAGATATCTTGACTTTATCCGTGTGTTTAACGGCGCTAGGCCTTGCCACACCGTCGTTAGATATAAACCGCAAAGTTTTTCATAGGGTTACGCTTTGAAACCAGAACAATTCCATGACTTTGCGCGTTCTTTCTGTTTGAATTTGTTTACCGCAGTTTCACCACTCTTGTTGTATTTTCCCGTCTAACGGTAATTGTTAGGCCTTACGCTTTACAAGCTAGTTTTTGATGTCGTGTTAGCGGGCTCTTCGTCTATATTTCTGCGAATTTGCTTGATTTAATAAAATATCGCTTTAACCCGGCCTCTTCATTCGAGACATTTACGTTATATTATTAACACTATCCTAGTTTATATAAGATACGAGACCGTTTCTCGATCGTTATTTCCGTCTTTTCTTTTTAGAAAATTGATTTGAAAAATTCATTTGTAAAATTGATCATTTGTAAGTCGCTTCGGATAAAAGCGTATACAGAATCATTAAAATAAAAAATTGAACTTGGAGAAAAGTATAACGAGTGGTTTTATTTTTAACAGCATATTGTTGAATATACAATAAAGTAGTGAAGAAAACGATCAAATTGCCGTTACAAACAAACAATAGTAACGGCATTACAGGCGGTCTAGCCAGAAAATAAAATTTCTGCAACCCAACATGTTTCGGGCTAATATAAAATCAACCAACGATCCGACAATTTCACATATCATGGATTCATAATTTTTTGAGATCAGCGACGTACATAAATCTGTTACATACGTACACAGACAAAGAACCTCATTAATGTCCATCTCATCCTCACATTCAGACATAACATCCAGAATTTTTCTGGTGGTTATGCAAATTGAGTCTCTGCCGATAATAAACATGCTCGTCAAATCAGGCCATGAATCTGTCAGACCTCTTACAATTTTCATTTCGTTCTTGAGATTTTTGACACGCTTGGTATCCCCCGTAGAATCATGATTCGGATCGCACGCGTGATCGATGACCGTGGTCATCAGACCGATCATTTGTCCTCGGTAATGCGGTTTAAACGTAGAGTCTATAACGCCTTTTACAGGACACGCTTTTCCCGCGCCGCAGTCGCACTCCGGTCGCTCATCAGCAGCGGGTCCAGAGTCACTCTCCGTCAGCTTTTGCGCTGCGTCAGACATCCTTTTCAGGCTTATGGGTAGTTCCTCCTAATCGATATAGAGCGTTGTCGCCGTTTCCTAGAATGTGGATCGTCTGTTTTAATCCGCGACGGTCCAGTGGAATTTCAGTTTCCGGTTTATGGTTCAGATCATAAACCGGAAACAGGCTCAGACACGTTGGATTGTTGAAGCTGATTCTGTCGGTCCATTTAGATCTAGGAAAGTCCTTCACAGATCTAGGAAAGTACGCGATAACTGCAGAGTTTATCCGGAACAGCAGCTCTTTGCTCACAGGGGATGTAGCGTAGGGGATGTTAATATTTAAATTGTTGAGGTCTTGTTTCCACGTGTCGGCTGTTGGTTGGGTGCTGAGATGGGGGTGTTGCACTCAAAAGCGGTAAAGGTGGGTCTGCGGAGTGTGGTTTGGTCAAAGAGAAATAGTTCTCACAGAAAGTAACGGTATTGTATGGTAGATCGGGAAACTTGTTGTACACAGACTGATCATTTAACTTGACCGAAACAGTTCGTCTATCGTTGGAAAAATGGTGTTTAACAGAGGCGCGTCGCTCCGATCGAAATATAGATTCGTTTTGCAGCACCCGAAAGGGTTGTCCTCGGGAATAGGAAAGTCACGGTCATACTCAGAGTCAGATTCATCAGAGTCAGTCTCATCAGAGTCTGACTCGTCGCTGCTTTGAGACAAAAAGTGTTTTTCAGATTCCTCGCGACGTTTATTTACCATCATGAGATAACTTTGGTCATGATGCGTTTTGTTCCAACAGGATGTAATGCACATGTAGGCCGTCCGCGTTGTCACCCGATATCTCATCCCCGGCGAAATAGCATCCCACTGGAAAATGTACCTGATTTTACCGCCAAAATTAAATTCTCTCCAAATTTGATTGTAGAAGTACGTCCAGTCTATGGCGGTCAAAAGCAGGTAGGCGCATTCGGATGTATAGTCTTCGTAAGAATCCAAAACGTAGAGTTTCACAGTCTGCAATGTCGTGTCAAACACAAATCTACCCACACGACCATCAGACACTGGGAAATCTCGTTTCACAAAATCTTCATCTTCACGGTCAATCTTCGTCAGACGGAGCGCATTTCCGTCCGTTTCAACAGAACTTCTTGGCGGTGTTACCAACATCGCTCTTCTTTCAGGAGTGAATGGAGCAGAGGAGGCTGTTGTAACGATGTAGAAAACAATGTAGAAACCTTATTTAAATAACAAATTCTGAATGTAGGCGGGCCAAACAACCGAGGAAAGCAACGCCTTCAACGGCGTGCGCTTTAACGCATGATATTATCTCTTAAATTATTAGATCATTTATAATAATACTAGTTTGTGAGAACCTCTGATAGTTTTTAATTTTTCAAATCAATTTTCTAAAAAGAAAAGACGGAAATAACGATCGAGAAACGGTCTCGTATCTTATATAAACTAGGATAGTGTTAATAATATAACGTAAATGTCTCGAATGAAGAGGCCGGGTTAAAGCGATATTTTATTAAATCAAGCAAATTCGCAGAAATATAGACGAAGAGCCCGCTAACACGACATCAAAAACTAGCTTGTAAAGCGTAAGGCCTAACAATTACCGTTAGACGGGAAAATACAACAAGAGTGGTGAAACTGCGGTAAACAAATTCAAACAGAAAGAACGCGCAAAGTCATGGAATTGTTCTGGTTTCAAAGCGTAACCCTATGAAAAACTTTGCGGTTTATATCTAACGACGGTGTGGCAAGGCCTAGCGCCGTTAAACACACGGATAAAGTCAAGATATCTATCAATTTTAGGCGTACTTACCAGGGACTTACCTGTAACTTTATCGTAATTATTTAAAAATACATGTAAGCATCACGCCTGACACTTTTGTAACTGACTAAATACTACTATTTAAGCTAAAAAAAACATTTGCAATTGTGAAAAATTAAGAGAATTAAGACGTGTTAAAAATCCGCCGACCGCATGTTTTCTTAAAGAAGAAGAACAGACATGACAGCGCACAGCTGCGGTTGTAAAAACTGAAAGGCGGACTCCTAAAACACAACGACTGAATAAAACGGACTGAATCATCGCTTTCGCTTAAAACAACAGTGATTTATTTAAAGTCATGTTTAGAGACGCGTACAAAGAATATAGTGTTTCCACGTCATCTTCAACTTGTAATGCGTAACTTTATGTGCTCTAAATGAAGTAGATGTAACGGTGAAATAGTAAGATTGAGGCCTTGTGCCTCGCGACCGCTTTGTAGACGGACCAGAAAAAGCTCTAAAGTACAATCTCAGTTTAAACACTCTCTTGACTTTCATTTAATTATCTTATACTGTATTTGTTCATGTTTTCCTGCAAACACTCGCTGCACGATTGACCAAACTCTGAGAATAGTCTTCATCTAAAAACAAACAATGAAAAAAGTATAGAGCGGTATCGGCTATTGGGGTAGGCCATCAAAAATCAACATGTTCCCTGCATAAAACACTACGTCTTGTAACCTTTTCAAGGGGATGTAGTATAATGGTTCTTAATTGTGATCACATTACAACAAGGTGTGCCATAGTCCATCTACCAAATCTGCCAAATGTGGACAAAACAGAAAAATCTGGGCACTCGGTAGATGCTCACCGATGTGAAGTACAGGCAGGCCTACATTTTAATGTCAAGCAGAAACTTTGAAAGAAATTAGTACTACAAATAAAATGTGAACATCGTCATCAGCTATATGAATAAGAGGTCTAGATGTAGCGGCTTAAGGAAAAAAGTAATTTAAAACAACGTTTACAAAAATATAACCAAATATCCCAAGCGGAATTTTCTGTATTGGTATGGTAATTTTCTTAGAAACTGTGTCTCTTGAGTTACATAGTGTACGCAAAAAAATTCCTCTTTTTTGTGTCTGTAGCCTTTTCAAGAGGGCATACAACATCAACTTTACTGAATGTGCGGCTTTCAGAGCAATGGTTAGATATGTTTCGGTTGTAAGTGTAAAACAGCGACTTATTTTTCATGTTGACGGTTCATCGTATGGATATGGAGATGGATAATTGTGCTAAAAAGAAATACCGACTTAGTCGCTCTCAAGTAGAGTGTAATTTTCTTAATTTTCATTTATTTCTATAAATGCTGAATGCTGACCGCTCTTAGAGAGAGAGAAGGCCTCACCTAATGACATATACAGTCCAGCAAACAAAATGTGTACAGTGTCAACCATAACACTAACCCTAAGTAAAATGACAGCCACAGTAGATCGAGAGGAGGTTTTCTGTATTCTGTATGCATTATGACGCTTTTCTTAAATGATGTGTACACTTTCTGAGAAACTAGACCTCTAGGAATTTACAACTGTACCCCCATAGAACTTGTTTGGACATTATCTTTGGGTCTGTATATATGAGGAAAGCATGGACAATAAGGATTATTCTATATCTATGTGAGTACATAATAATAATAATATTAATAATGATGATGATGATGATGATGATAATAATAACCTAAGAAAATGGTAAGTTGATACATCTCCTTAATTTCATGTTGGATGGTGAAAAAAAAAAAAAAAACAACAAAAAACAAACAAACAAAAAAAAACATCCACATTCTGATGCATTAGAAAAAGTATTAGAAAGACACGAAACCATGGTACTTGTACAAAAATAATAATAAAAATAAAATAAATACATATATAAAATCCCTTACTTAAAAACACCGCATCAAACTTAATTGGTAGCCCCGATTCTCGTTTCATCGTGCATTCATCACATATTTATCAGACTTATAAAAGTAGCATTATCCTTTGTAGAAGTAATAAAAGTAAATCGTATAAAGCAAAAGAGAACCGAATAATGACTTTGTTAGAACACAACGGGTATGAAACTACATTTGGTAACCTTTTATTCAAGCTTTAAAGGAAGTTTATGCTTTAAAACAATCAGTCTTATTCAAAAGCACAATACTTGATTTTGGGGTGGAAAAAAAAAAAAAGGTTTGAAAGCTTACATATGCCTACCTGAACTGCTGACCTTCCTGAATGGTGCCTCTGTCTTTCTCTCTCTCTCTCTCTCTCTGTGTGTGTGTGTGTGTGTGTGTGTGTGTGTGGACCTGTTTGGAGTTGGCATTCCCTATTTTTAAAAACATTTGACAACATGATTTCTTTTGTGATATCAAGTTTTGGCCTCATATTTACTAGGAATTGAATTGAAATCTTTGTAAAAATATGAAAAGTAATAAATAAATAAATAAAATTAATATAGATCTTTGAGACTTGTGAACCCTTAAAACTTAACTAAAGTATTACCACTATTAATAAGCAGTCTTAACAACAAAAGCATATGTTTAATACATATTGTATATAGGTTTTAACAACGTAGGTATTTTCTACCTCCGGGCATCTTTTTCGTTTAGCTTGTTCTGCGCTTTTTAAGCGCAATTAAATATTCTCAGGAGACCCATTGATGCACATAGATGTTCCTCACATGTTATGTTTTATTCAAGCGTAGTTTACGACTCCAAAGAATGTGACATGGATGTTTTTGGAAAGGTTTTTCACATGTCTGTAGTTGACTTAAACATTTTAAATGAGCCGTAACGTTATGGGTAAAAGGGTTGGTGCCTGCAAAAGCCATAAACTCGCCCTTCAAAGACTGATCACGTGACCATCAGGCAAGATGTTACATCGTCATACGGTCTGTCTACATTTCAGTAGACAATCAATAGTATATTTTCAGCTAAGGGTATGTTTCACTCTGCTGATAAAGTTTGGTTCAGAAAAGGCTGATAAAATAAACTAAGTACAAGTTTCCTTTAAAATGATAAACTAAGATTTGAACAGGTACTGCCGAATATAAATCATAATTTAGGTTAAATTTGCAAACAGATAAGTAAAATATTTTATTTAAAACCTTTAAGATTTCGTCTAAACAATCTTTTGAAAGATCTTATTTACACTCTTAAGATTATGCTTATTAATGCATTTATAAGATGGAGACGCACACTCTGGAAAAAGGTTAACAGAATAACATCTCAGATCATCTGGCCTGTAACTCGACTCTCACCCTCCCTTGTCTGTGAATGGGCCTTGAAGCAGACCCTCAGTTTCACATTGGAGATTACCACAAAGAGGATCTGCGAGTTTTGTTTATATTTAATAATGTTTATAACTTAAACATTTTTATTTTATTATTTATTTATTTTATTGGAAACATTTAATTCGTGACATCATTGCATAAAGATCCAGCATACCTCTAAGCACTCTGAAAAGTGTAAGGCGTTTTTATATTGTCATCTAAAACTATAGTAGATGTTTATTTTATACAGCGTGTTATATATATATAATCACAGTTTTATTTGCTACCATCTTCTCTAAAAGAAAAGAATGATGTGTTTTATAAGGTCAATAAATAATTGTTGAATACATGTTTAAATGTATGATAAATGTTTTGCTTTAGTAACATGTTTGTTACTATGGCATATATAATTATTTATTACCATATTCTTTAAAATAGAGATAAGTCTCTCTTTAGCTTGAAATGTTTGTGTGTGATTGTTTATATGATTTATCAGAACACAAATTTGTATAGTGACATAGGTATTACACTGATATAACAATGTAGATGTGGTTTATGATGGCATTTCTTGAGTCCTCATAATTAAGATAGCTTGCAATCAATATTTTATCAAAAATGGATGTATAGGCAGAAATTTTTGTGTGATGGGTAGGTGTGCAGTTTGTACAGTAAATAAATAAATAAATAAATTTAAAAAATCATTATGTCTATGGAGTGTCCCCACAAACCAAATGCGTAGTAATACTTCAAATGTTTGACCTGAACTGCGATGGGTAGGTTTAGGGAGATGATACAGTATAAAATTCATTAAAATAATGTAAATATGAATATAAAAGTTTGTAAATATGATGTAGAAACTTTACTTTTTTGTGAAACTGCTTTGCAACAATCTGTTTTGTGAAAAAGTTATACAAATAAACGTGAATTGAATTTAAATATGTCTATGGCCATAAAACATTGATAAATAATGTTTACGGCCTTCAAACATGACAATGGCTTGCCCGGACATGTCAGGTCCATAATATCCCTCACAGTTTGCCTGTTAAAATATTTATTTTTCCCCCCTTTACTTATTTCGACGTTGCTGGTTCCTCATTACAAAATTTTTGTTACCTAAAACTAGTGTCAGTGTTTTGCTTTGTTTTATATCATGTGTGATCGCATCATTTATTTATATTAAATTCATTTAAAAGACGAGAATAAGACTCTGACGATTGAATGTGTGTCTGTGTGCTTGTTTAACCTACGGTGTGGGGGCAAGCGTCCTCTCAGAGAGAGAGAGGGAACATTTTATTGAGCCCATGAGTAAATTACTTATAAAGCGCATGAATTATTATTTATTTTCTAAGATGTAAAGCCTTCTGTGATGGGTTGTAACATGTATCTGTAGATAAAAACATCAGGATTCTGTGTAATATCACCATTTTAGGTGTCTAAGCAAACGTACGTGTGTGTGTGTGTGTGTGTGAGAGAGAGCGAGAGAGAGAGAGAGAGCTTCTGTATCTGAAAAAAGAAGATCTATTTCCAAATTACTAGCACATGGGTAAACATAAACAGAACCTGAAAGTCTGTGAAATAAACACACCCAGCATTAAATTCAAAGAGTACAGGCTGAGTATTATTTAAAATAGAGGCAATTTTAGCTATATAATTAAAAACATTTTGAAGTCCGGACTGGGGTTCGATACGTGATCAAAACCACCTTCTGCACCTCTTCATGACCGCATTAACCACTGTACCATTGTCCTGCTGTAACGTCGGCAAAATGTTACTCGATATTTATTTCTAAAAACATAAAGAAAACCTCTGCATGTTTCATCACACTGTGTATGGTGGAATACAATTTTGAAGATGATGAATAAAATAAGAAACTTTTAAACAATGGTTTGATGTGAAATAAGTTAAAACAAGAATCACCAGACGGCGGGTGTATAGGGATTCTGTTTATTTAAACATTAACCCTCTGGGGTCTGAGGGTGTTTTGGGGGCCTGGAGAAGTTTTGACATGCCCTGACATTTGTGCTTTTTTCAGTTGCTTATAAAAATATAAATGGCTAAAGTCTAAGAACACTGTAAACAGCACAAACTGGGCTACAATAATATGTTAGCAGCATTTATGTACATGATTGTGTTTTTGAGAAAGCAACGTTTATGCGTGGTTAGTGAAAAACTAAAATTTTGAAGTCACTGAAATAAGGCCATAAAACACATACAGAACATCTGTTTACAAGACTTTTGAGAACTGGATCTTGTAGCCTAGATTTTTTGCTTCAAAATTATGTGAAAATCATCTTGTTTAGTTGCTCACAGAAAACAATATATTGATTTAAATTTTTAAAGACATGTTTTGTGATCGAAAGCCTATATGCGAGGGAGTGGCAATGGCCCTGAATATTAAGTGATTCTCACCTGAGAGACAAAGGGCCCTCCCTAATGGCTCTCTAATGGCCCATCAGTGTGACTGTGACTTTGAGGCAGGTAAGAGAGAATGTGAGGAGATTGAATTTTTTTTTTTTTTTAATTATTTGTATTTTATTTACAACACAGTATAATCAAAACATACATAATGAAGGTCAAAGACACATTATTGTGCACACTGATCTAACCACAGAGATGTGAACAGACTTTGAGTCATTTCTGCAACAGATTCTGTTCAACAAGTGAAACAAGTAAATCATACCTGATATTTACTTGTTTTATTTAAGTGTTTCTGCTTCTTTCCATGGATTCAAGAAGAAAAAAACAATCAGTAGTCAAGCTTGTTTTACCATAGAATATCAGTGTAGTTGAAAATCTGATGTTGGTACAGCGCTCTCAGAGGAAAACAGTTTGAAGAGACTGAAAGTCAGCAGGATTCATCTTTGGTGCAGGTATCTGATTCAATAAAATACAAACAACCAAAAAAAAAAAAAAAAAAGCATGTTAATATTAGGAGCATCTGTATATTTATATATATATATATATAGGTTTTGTAGCAATAGACTCACGCATGCTTTGTATTATCGTAAAAACAAAAACATTTTATATCTGAGAAACTAATTATTATTGTTTAGCACTTTATTAAAATCAATTTTTGAACAGAGTAGGCTATTAATAATAAACATGTTCTAAACATACTTAGATTCGTAGCATTCATCATGTTACAGTGTACTCTCATATTACTTTTATTGTTTTATATACAGCATGAAAACATCATCGCGCTGTAAGAAGTTTAAATGCAATGAATTGCCTATCATATTCAAAATGTTTTACTCAATTTCAAACATTGTAGTCAGGAATTATAGTTTGGGAAAAACCCAACAATGATTTTGTAGTCATATAGCCATCCCGAACATCATGTATGATTTTATAGTAGCCTAAGTTATGATTCTACAGCCATAGACTCACGCATGCTTTGTACTATAAAAGGATGTACTTTGTACTATTAAAAAAGGATATTTTATATTTGAGAAGTAATTGTTATAGTTTAGCACGCTATTAAAATATATTTGTGAACAGATTATTAATAATAAACATGGTCTAAACATTCTTAGATGCGTAGCATTCATCATGTTGTAGTTTGGGAAAAACCCAACTAGTACATTTAAGTTTGTCACAATAACACTTTAACTAATGCAAAAAAGAAACATTACTTACTCATCAGATTGATCTCCTCTACTCGATGAAATCTTGTTCTTCTTTTGAGGGAAATCCAGCCTTTACTCAGCGCATCTTCTCGCAGAAACGGACAGTAGCCGCGATGAACGAACTCCTCGCGCTTTGTTTATGTTGGGTGTTTCCATGCGCACGTGTCTCACGTGGATATTTACATATGAACGGCGAGAGCCGCGAGGGGGCGGGATTGCATTAAAGATAATGAGTTAGACGGGAAAGATTGAACATCGTGTTGGTTTCATACAGATTACTTTATCACAGAATGTTTGTTTTCGATATGACTAACTTCATTGAAAAATAGACACTTCAAGCTTTCTATATATATAACTCCCATGTCTCTGTGTTGAGTATTTGCTGAGTTACAGTTCATTTTAGTGACGCGTTTCTAAAAGCAGCTCGCGGAGAGGGAGAAGGAATAGAGCGCACCCTGTTTGTTTTCTTTATTCTTCAAAAGCACAAAGTTTAGTTGTTATAATGAGTGTATACAAATAAAAGTAGACCCCTTACAGATTCGAATGGTGTATTGCTCTTATCTGTACGATGAAAAATGGCAGAGTAATTCAAGCTCATTTCGGCCTTATCAGGAAAATCTGCCACAAAACGCGTATTCGCGTTTGTCGACCCCAGAGGGTTAAAGTAAGGTTATAGATCTCATTTAAAATGTTTGCAAAGTTTATCAGTTTTCTCTCACACAACGGACCGAAATGTCCGGAGCGGGAGGACTCCGTCCTTTCACACATCACAGCTTGGTGCGAAAAAGTGCTTAGAGAGAGACAAAGACAGAAATAGTTTAAACATGACCATTTTGTAAACTTTTCATTTGAGACCAACTGGAATAGCACGAAGACGCGTATTCTCTATTCCCCGCGAAGAATGCAAGTCAATTTATATTTTTTAACCATTTTATCCGTTATGCTAAACATTTTTTACCCCTTCTCATTGATAGGCATGTTACCTATTTTGTTTAAATTCTTTTTATACAACCAACAGAATATATGTGCGAGCGCAGCTGTGTGTCTTAAAACTGATCTCTTAATTTCCTTTACTTTTTTAATATTGCTTGATCATTATTGTTTTCTCACGGATCCCATACAGACAGAGAGTGAGAGAGGGGGAGAGAGAGAAAGGGAGCGCGCCTTGTAACGCAACCTGACACTCGCACCTCAGATGGGAGGGGGGCGCGTGCCACAGATGCTCCTATGAGGAAAATTCAAAAACGCACCATAAAAATCTTCAAAAACATTGCTTTTCCACCGGATAACAATATATCTCGTCCCCGGATGACATGGGAGTTTCACGCTTGCCCGATTTCCGCATCTGAAACTCGTTATGAGATCAAAGGTCACATATGGATATTATTATTATTATTAATAATAATATTATGAGGTCACGAAAGGTCAAAGCCATAAATCACGATGACATTTGCCATAGGATAGGGACTACTATTATTAGTTCATGTTATAGTGACCAAGATGGCGGCGCGGTCAGACGCTGCGGCCTCTCCAGGTCCCAAAGACGGTGCTTTTATGTCTTTTAATGTCGTCTGTTCGTCTCCAAATAGTGTCGATTTACCGTTAATTCATCGGGAGATCACTCCGAGATACATATACGATCGCCAAAGTCTTTTGGATATCGACAAGACATACAAACTCAAACTCTCGCCGGCGGCTACTGAGAAGCTACGAGGCCTTTGTTTACTGCTGGAGCCGGACCTCGAGACCGCGGCCTCGCCTACTGACGCTACCCGCACAAGGCGGCGTCGCAAGCGGTGTGAGAGAGGACGGAAGCGCGGTAAGCGCGGAGGTATACGAGCTAGGCTGAGGGCTAACCCCACAAGACCGGCTCTTCCAACACTCATGCTCTCAAACGTTCGCTCTCTGGAAAACAAACTGGACTTAATTCAACTCAGTCGATCTACACAGCATGAGGAAAGGGATTGTTGTGTGTTTGTTTTCACTGAAACATGGCTAAACGACAACATCCCGGACTCCGCCATTCAGCTGCACGGACTAACTTGCTACCGAGCGGACAGAAATTCATCACTGTCTGGTAAGACTCGCGGGGGTGGCTTGTGTGTGTATATCAACAAAGAATGGTGTAACAATGCTGCGGTAGTGACAAAACACTGTTCATCACTGGTGGAGTTTATGTTTGTGAAGTGTCGACCGTTCTATCTGCCGCGGGAGTTCACGGCCATTGTTATTGTCGCGGTTTACATTCTTCCGTGTGCAAATGCTAAGGACGCGCTTCGTGAACTGTACAGCGCCATCAGCGAACAACAAACAAATAACCCTGACGGCTTTTTCATCATAGCCGGTGACTTCAACCACGCAAACTTAAAGACAGTTTTGCCAAAGTTCTACCAACATGTGAACTTTGCAACAAGGGGAAACAACACGCTGGACTTTGTTTACACAACAGTTAAGAACGCATACAAAGCCGAACCCCGCCCCCACCTCGGGTACTCGGACCACATCTCTGTTATGCTAATCCCAGCATATAGCCCACTTCTCAAACTCACCAAACCGGTTCAAAAGCAGATCACAGTATGGCCAGACAATGCCACCTCAGCACTGCAGGACTGCTTCCAGGACACAGACTGGAACATGTTTAAAGAGTCGGCCACCTACAACAACCACACAGACCTGCAGGAGTACACCGAAACTGTGACTGCTTACATCAAAAAGTGCATAGATGATGTGACAGTCACCAAAACCATCACCACACGTGCCAACCAGAAGCCATGGATGACAGCAGAGGTTCGTGGGCTGCTAAAGACCAGAGATGAAGCATTCAGATCAGGAGATAAAGCAGCCCTCAAAACAGCAAGAACCAATCTGTCTCATGGCATCAAGAAGGCAAAACATCAGTATGCTAAAAAAATCAACAATCACTTCACAGACAGCAGAGACACTCGGACCCTATGGCAAGCCATTCAGACCATCACTGACTACAAGCCCCTGCCACAGGCCAGTGATGATGACACATCTTTACCAGAGGCACTCAACCACTTCTACTCACGATTTGAGATACAGAACGACACACCTGCACAGAAACTACTCACATCTCCAAACGACCAGGTACTCTGTCTCTCTCCAGTCGACGTAAGGAAGACCCTATGCAGGATTAACCCACGAAAGGCTGCGGGCCCTGACAACATACCTGGACGTGTACTGAAAGACTGTGCTGCACAGCTGACGGATGTCCTAACAGACATCTTCAACATCTCGCTGAGCCAGGCAGTCGTCCCCACGTGTCTCAAATCCACCTCCATAATTCCAGTACCAAAGAAGTCACCTGTGTCCTGTCTGGATGACTATCGTCCCATAGCACTGACCCCAATCATGATGAAGTGCTTTGAGAGGTTAGTCATGCAGCACATCAAGTCCAGTCTTCCAAACACGCTGGACCCACTCCAGTTTGCATACCGTCCAAACCGTTCCACGGACGATGCAATATCCACCACTCTCCACCTAGCTCTTACCCATCTGGAACAGAAAGACTCTTATGTAAGAATGCTGTTCATTGACTTCAGCTCAGCATTCAACACAATAATCCCACAACAGCTCATCCACAAACTAAACCTGCTGGGCCTTAACACCTCCCTCTGTAATTGGATCCTGGACTTTTTAACTGCAAGACCTCAGTCAGTCCGTGTCGGCCGCAACACCTCCAGCACTACCACACTGAGCACAGGTGCCCCACAAGGCTGTGTGCTCAGCCCGCTGCTCTTCACGCTGCTGACCCACGACTGCACTGCCAAGTCCAGCTCCAACCACATCATCAAGTTTGCTGATGACACAACTGTGGTAGGCCTCATCAGCAACAACGATGAAACGCACTACAGAGAGGAAGTGGCACAGCTGGCTGAATGGTGTGGTGCTAACAACCTGTCCCTCAATGTGGGTAAGACGAAAGAGGTTGTAATGGACTTCAGGAGAAACTCTGTTGACCACCCCCCGCTGACCATCGACGGCTCAACCGTGGAGAGAGTCGGCAGCACTAAATTCCTGGGAGTGCACATCACAGAGGATCTCACCTGGACCACCAACGTCACGTCACTCAACAAGAAGGGACAACAGCGCCTCCACTTTCTCCGCCGGCTGAAAAGGGCAAGTCTCCCTCCACCCATCCTCACCACTTTTTACAGGGGCACCATTGAGAGTGTGCTGACTACCTGCATCACTGTCTGGTATGGGAAC
Source organism: Spinibarbus caldwelli (assembly GCA_039654775.1). Lineage (NCBI taxonomy): Eukaryota > Metazoa > Chordata > Actinopteri > Cypriniformes > Cyprinidae > Spinibarbus > Spinibarbus caldwelli. The sequence continues at coordinate 39,505,925 of CM077219.1, forward strand.
TGCAGTGCTGCTGACCGCAAGACCCTACAACGGACAGTGAACACTGCCGCAAAGATCATCAGTGCCCCTCTCCCCTCCATCCTGGACATTTTCCTTTCACGATGCTCCAACAAGGCCACCAGCATCGTGAAGGACCCCACCCACCCCTCTCACAACCTCTTCCAGCTCCTGCCATCAGGTAGAAGGTACCGGAGCATCAGAGCTCGCTCTGTCAGATTGCTCAACAGCTTTTTTCCCCAGGCTGTGAGAGCTCTTAACTCCAATCCCCCTGTCCCCCTCTGAAACCATGAACACCTCAGCCCTCCCACCCCCCAACTCATTAAAAACTGTTGACAATTTTACTAAGTGCAATTCTGGACCAAACCCCTGAATGTGCTACACACAGGTGAGTGGGCTATACAAACCACCTGTAGTAACACACTCATCCCACTATATGCACACTAGACACTTTCTACAAACACTCCCTGCCACAAAGACTCTTAAGAAAATATATGTCTACTTGAACATTGCACTACAAAATAATACGTTTACTTGAGCATTGCACTACAAAATCTTTTTGCACTATGCACTGTCTCCCACAAAATCTGCACAATAATGTACAAAATATATATTTTTTCTGCACAATTTCATGTACATATATCTCTTTCGCACAATTTCATGTACAGTATTTATGTAAAGTTTTTTGTACAGTCTCAGTTTGTGTATGTGTGGACAACTAGGTATAGCAGTTATAGTATTTTTAGTATATGTATAGTCAGATAGTTAACTGTTGTATAGCTCTATTGTTTTTCCTATACTTGCATTGTTGTATGTTTATCTTATGTTTAACTAGTATGTAGCACCGTGGTCCTGCGAGACACGACATTTCGTTCCACTATATGTCCACACATGTAGCAGAATGACAATAAAGCTCGACTTGACTTGACTTGACTTAACTAATGAACCATATTGTTAACAAATTAATAATTTTTGGATTTACTTGACAATGAAAAGCTTATGGTAAAAATACCAGCATTGTTTGTATATGAATAACATGCCAATACAATTATTTCCTTGTTATTTATTTAGGCATGAAAGTTTAATTCTGATAAAGAAAGGTGAAATTTGTACATCTGTATATAACACATCTTTTTGTACATATAAATCTCTGGTTAAACATTAACATCCTTTACACACTCTCTTCAGAATCAGAATCAGAAAGAGCTTTTATTGCAAGGTATGCTTGCGCATACAAGGAATTTGTTTTAGTGTCATATGCTTCCAGTTTACAGAGACAACAACGATACACAGACAATAAAAATAAGATGAGAATAAAAAAAAAATACACATATATAAATATAAATAAACAAAAAAAAAAAATAATAATTGAAACAAATTATTGTAGATACAGCTGTGCAATAGATGATAGAATGGGATGGAATATGGGGGGGGGGTTCATAAGCTGGATTGCCTGGGAGAAGAAACTGTTATAATAAATACATGTAATAATAAATACAACAACAGCTGAGAGTATTAACATTCTGAACACTGTAAGCACATCTACAAAAGTAAGTATACTTCAGCCAAGGAGCTGCGTAAAAGGATAGTTCACCCAAAAATTTTGGTCTATGACTGTACATGTATATACTTCCATAGTATTTTTCCCCCCCAATACAATGGAAGTCGATGGGGACCACCAACTGTTTGGTTACCAGTCATTGTCTTCATCTTTTGCTTGAACTCCAAACACAAAAGACTGAGGCAGCGGCTGCTGGACTGAGGAGGAAGACTGAGGCTACGGCTGCTGGACTGAGGAGGAAGATTGAGGCTACGGCTGCTGGACCAAGGAGGACTGAGGCAGCGGCTGCTGGACTGAGGAGGAAGACTGAGGCTGCGGCTGCTGGACTGAGGAGGAAGATTGAGGCTACGGCTGCTGGACCAAGGAGGACTGAGGCAGCGGCTGCTGGACTGAGGAGGAAGACTGAGGCTGCGGCTGCTGGACTGAGGAGGAAGATTGAGGCTACGGCTGCTGGACCAAGGAGGACTGAGGCAGCGGCTGCTGGACTGAGGAGGAAGACTGAGGCTGCGGCTGCTGGACCGAGGAAGACTCAGGCAGCGGCTGCTGGACCGAGGAGGAAGACTGAGGCAGCGGCTGCTGGACCGAGGAGGAAGACTGGGTGGCGATGTGCTTCAGCAAATTTGGACCACATTTTAAAATGGTGAAATCTGAAAGGGTAAAAAAAGAAAATAAGTTTGTTGAGAATTGCCTAAATTGAACCTTCACTTGTTTGCATTTTGCTCTGGACGGTGGACAGTCGCAAGACAGAATTTTCATCAGCACCATCCATGAGCAAGCACATTTTTTTTGTGATTTGAGCAACAAAGACCCATGGTCAATGTGCGGAATGCAGAAAATGAAGTTTACCTGAGCTTTAAAATTAAACATTCTACTACAAATTCATAAGCAATTAAATCAGAAGCATGCACAGTGCATTGCTGGCTGGTTCGGCACCATATTGAACTTTAACTAAAGTGACATAAGCAAAAGACAGTTAAACTCACCATGATGTTGCACTGCCCACTGAAAGTGATTTTTGATGAGATAATACAGTTGTGGCATACTGGTGTAATTGCAGAATGGGCACTCACTAGTGCAGTTTTTTAAATACTGCTCACATTTCCCCTTGCTTAACACAGTTTTGTGCATTTTTGCAAGGGGAAATGGCTCTTAAAAGAGCCGTTGGGTTATAAAATGAAGAACAACAAAAGAGAGGAGAGAGATGGAGGGGTGGGGATAACAATGACAAGGCTCTGCAAAAAAAAAGGAAATACAGAGAATCAGTATTAGCATAAAATGTTTTTTTTTTTTTTTTACTCGTGCAGGGGTGTCCAAAGTCGGTCCTGGAGGGCCACTGCAGAATTTAGCTCTAACTTGCCTCAACACACCTGCCTAGAAGTTTCTAGTATGCCTAATAAGATCATGATTGGCTGGTTCAGGTGTGTTTATTGGGGACGGAGCTGAACTCTGCAGGACAGTGGTCCTCCAGGAGCAGGATTTGGCACCTGCTCTAGTGCATATACTGTATAGCAGCATAACAGTATGTAATATAAAAAACGAGCTCTACTTTCAAGGACTGTTAAACTTAATCATACTTTTTTGTTGAATTATTATTATTAAATGTAGTTTACTGTTTATTTTAATAGATGTATAGTTAATAATAATAATAATAATAATAATAAAATCTAAATATTTTACATTTAATAATTTTATTCACAGAAAAACAATATAAATTTGTGTAGCTATTGTTAATATGAACTTGTCCTATATTACTTCTGCTGGTTCAGTTTTACCACTGTATTTCTTTTTAAGGGGCTTATTTTGGGAACACTATATCCTAATCATAATCCCACCAAAACCACACACACCAACGTTTCTAATGCTGCCTTCAAGTGCTCTCGGAATTATCGTAAATACGAGTTTCCTAGATAAACAAGAACGCTCTTCCATTTCGTAATCACAACTTCAATAGTGAGAATTATCAAATTTCCGATAGAACGTGAAGGCGGTATTAGGCCTAACGGTACGATGATTTTAGGAAACACAGACCTGGTTATTTTAAAAGCAGACCTTCACACCTTGCGTGACATGGTTGAGTAAAGTTATGTGATTTTATTTTGAAACTACTTCACATTTCCTTTTAACAACACACTAAACGCCACTTTACAATTAAAAATTGTAATTAAACAAATTAGACAAGAGATGTAGCTCGCCTGTACTCACCATGCAGTGAAGAACAGCGTAAATGAAAAACCGCTAGAATCGACGTTATGACTTGATGCCACTAACCAATGAGAACAGTTGTAGGCGGGACGAGACGTGCAGCCCCGCCCCAGATACAGCCCCGCCTCAATCTGCGTCATTACTTTGCCACTAACCAATGATAAGCATTGTAGGCGGGGCGACACATGCAGCCCCGCCCAAAGTGCAGCCCCGCCTCGATCTGCAGGCTGCAGCCGGGTGCTTCTCCATAAAACACTCTTTTTTCACCCCCTGCTGGCGTATATATGTAATTTGAAGAAATGGTTACTGAACGAATCAGTGAACGAATCTGAACGAATCATTTTGGTGAACGAACTGAAAATGAACGAATCCCTGGAAAGAATCAAAATTTCCATCACTACAGTCAACTGACGAGCTGCTGCTGAGCGGAATGAGAGTCGTTGAGAACGGTCCAATCACATGAGGCCAAACATATAAAAACAATATTGATTCACTCTAACAACAAAAGTGGGAGGGCTCGCCCCAAGAACAATTTGAAACAAGCCAATTAGAGATTAGCCTCAAATCACGTGCTTTTCAAAAGTTTGTGTACCTACATAGACACTCATTAGTCCGGCGTCCCGCACACACATTTGAAAGAAATATAGTTTTGATTTTTTGATTTTCAATAAATTGGCTCCAGCCGCCACTGTTCAGCACATACATTGATCAGCTCCAGAGATGACAAAAGTACACACATCCTTCACTCAAGTAGAAGTACAGATACTCATGTTTAGAAATACCATGGTAAAAGTAGAAGTACTGACTACACTTTTTTTACTCAAGTTAATGTAAAGGAGTATGGGCTCTGACGTGTTCTTAAGTAAAAAGTACCCATTACTACTACATTAAAAGTACCCATTACTACTGTAAAATGTTGTTAGCTAATGAAATGGATCAAGGCTGAACAGCCACCATGTAGAATAGGGCAGGACTGGGACACAATTTCAGTCTGGGAAATCTCACACTCATCCAGGCCGTCCTGTACACGGACGACAAATTCTGAAACCACAGACAACTCTATTTTTTGTATAGCCATCACATCTAAAAAAGGTTTAAAAACTTAGGCTTGGAAAATAATTAAAGGTTCTCTCTTGAACTGGACCTTCACTTCCATTGTCCTTTTCAGTCTCTTCGTTTTTCATGATCTCTCTCTGCATCTCACTTTGTGTGTGTTTACTCTTTTTACTAATTTTCTTGTACCTGTTATTTTTCCCATCAGCCATCTACTGTTATGAACAAAACTGTCTCCACCTGGTTGCAAAACATCCACCTCATTGTATTCTGTTTGCAATAACATAACTTTATTTTAGTTCAATTTAAAGTATCACATTATGACCATGTGTTGTTGTTTTAACTTAAAAAGACTTAAATACTATAGATTTAACAAAACTATATTTTCTAAATTGCCTAAATGTCAAAATTAGTACAATAATATTTACATCATGACAATGGGTCTCATTCACTAATAATTGAGTAAATTATTCATATTTATATGCACATTCGAACTTCTCATGAAAACGTTCCGCCTAATTCACAACACGTGCGTACACACATGAATTTGTTCTTAACAATATTCTGATGTTAGTGAATTTGGAGTATTCTAAATGAGCGGCCTCATTCACAAGTTTAGTCATTTGCATAAAACACGCCCAGACCATCTCCATATAGAAACTCCATGCAACGCAACCCCATATGATGCTGTCTACAGACGCACTCTCGCCAGATCTTTGAGCAATGCCAAGTGCACAGTCCTCAAAATCAGTTCATACACAATAAAACACCTTTTATACAGACCCAGTTTACAGAGCTTTCATTAGCCGGCTGTACAAGCGCTGTCATTCAAAGAAGCCTTGCAGCTTGAGCTATAGTCTTACGCAGCTTTTCTTACTCTTTCTGTATATATTATAATGCAATTTTAAGCTGAAATATATACATTTTATATATAATCATATATAATATATAACTATTATCCTAAGATGAAGTAAACATTATATATAGCCTATATATAGATTATTAAGACTGGACAGAGTGTGATTTTTGCGTATGTGTGCTTTCAATTGTTCGTATATTTTTTCTTAAATTTAGAATAAATTTTAGTATGAAAGTTTGGTAACACTTTAGAATAGGGAACACTTATTCACTATTAACTATGACTTTTCCCTCAATAAATTTCTAATTTGCTGCTTATTAATAGTTCGTAAGGTAGTTGTTAAGTTTAGGTATTAGGTAGGATTAGGGATGTAGAATAAGGCCATGTAGAATAAGACATTAATATGTGCTTAATTACTACTAATAAATGGCTAATATTCTAATAATATGCATGCTAATAAGCAGCTAGTTAAGAGACCCTAAAATAAAGTGTTACCGAAAGTTTTGGTGAATCGATTTATTCGTGAAAACGTTCATACGCAGTTTTCACACACAAAATTTGTGCTTACGCATGCTTAGTGAATGAGATCCAATATCTTTACAGAAAAATCCTAATACTGAACGTTATTGCATTATCATGAGTCATATTTCTCTCTTACCAAAATTAACAATGGTTTATTACAGTAAAAGTATAGTAACCATGTTTTTGGTGGATTGATTACAATCTGTTTTAATTTACAACCATAGTTTTACTACAAATTCCCTGGTTAGACTATGGTTAGTGTAGCAAAATCATGGTTAATTTGTGGTTACCATGGCTTAACTATAGTAACCATGGTTTTTGGTTTTAATTTTCTTAAGGGTTGTGTTGTTATCTGCCCTAGCTCCCTCTAAACATTTTATAAAACAATGTTTTATAACATTTGTTTGCTAAATTACTACTGTAAATTTACAGTAGATAATAATGTTGTCCTTTAGCATGCAGTATTTTGAGCGATGATAGTAATTTAGTTTACAGTATTATTAATCCTCTGGCTGCTACTGCTAACAGTTGCTAGCAGGTTAATGCTTAACTAAGTAAACAAATACAAAACTACAGCAGCCTGTTTACAGAGGAAACTGACCTGCACTTGAAGTCTTGAACAGGTCAGTAGTTTTGCCTCTCCGATCCACTCCATTCTCGAGTCACTTGCATTGATTACTCTGATTGAAACCTTTTGGCAGAGACGCGGCGCGTGCGTGAGCCGAATAAAGACTAACCGATTCATGATTTATTAGAGATTTGTTATTGAATGCAGATTAAAACTAACGTACTGTAGCAAGTCTGGTTTAAAAATGTAAAAGGTAGAAAGTACAGGGATTTGTGTAAAAATTTAAGGATTGAAAGTAAAAAGTAGTCAGAAAAATAAATAGTGAAGTTGTAACAGAGCTGACGAGATGAGAGACGTGCGGATCCATGTGCAAGGCTTTATTGTAAAACATGGTCAAAACACAGGCAGGGTCAGACGATGGCAAACAGGTATAACACAGGCAAGACACAGAGTAGTCCTAGAACAAGCATGGGTCTTCGATCGGCGAACAATATCCAAAGGGCAAGGCAGAGAGAGTAAATCCAGGTACACAGCAAAAAGAGTCCGAACGGCAAGGCAAGGGTTAATCCAGGAAACACGGGCAGAAATCGAAACACGAGAAAACAGGCAAGGCAAGACTAAGACAACTCAGAGGGCTTCGTAGGGTAGCTATCACTAGGATATTTGCGTACAATACTCGGCGATCTGACTGAGGAAGTCCATGGCTTAAGTAGTGTGTGTGATTGCGAGATGGGTATCAGGTGTGAGCATGTGATTAGGGAAATGGCTGCTGGGAAATGAAGTCCGAGGGAAGAGTGTGGTGTGAGAGTCAATGCGATGGAAGGGTGACCTCTGGTGGCGAACAAATGGAGGTCCCTGGACCAGATTCATGACAGAAGTAAAGTACTGATGCCAGAAAAAATCTCCTTAAAGGGGTCATGGGATACAAAATTCACTTTTACATGGTGTTTGAACTGAAATGTGTGTTGGCAGTGTGTTTACACAACCACCCTATAATGATAAAAATCCACCCATTGTTTTTTTTTTTTTTTTAATTCCAGATAAATCGTGATCCAGCTTCACCTACAGAAGAAGTGAGTTTAAGGTTTTTTATATGAATATTTGCCAATCGCATTTCCTAATAATGTGATAGTTAGCAAGTTTTGTGATGAATGCAGATAAAGTTAACAAAGAACTGCTTACCCCATGGAAGAGAGGGGCGGGGTGAGCAGAGCTCATTAGCATTCAAAGGGACATGCACTGAAATGGCTCACTGTGAACAGAGCTGTTTTTGACAGGGTAAAGATGGTGTAATTTTACATTACCACTGTGAAATTTTAACCAAAGAATGTTATGGACTTTTCATTAAGACCTAAAGAATCATATCAACTTGTGGAAAATGGGCATCCAATGACCTCTTTAAGTACAATAACAAACAGGGCTTGACATTAACACCCAGGTGGATTTCAGCTGTGGCGGGTAACACGGTCACTCCCACTAGCTACTCTGGCGGGTTGAATTTTATATGCAGAAACAGAGGTCGACATTGCTTGTTTGGGACAAGTAGATTTTTTAAAGGGGCAAGTCACGAGAATTTTACTTGCCCGACCATATAACAAACGTGATTAAAATATCTTTTTGGAGAATTAATGGTTAAAACCCAAGAACCAGCTGTGATGAACAAAGACCAGGAGTCAGAGATGCAATAAAATGAAGAAAATGTACTGAAAAGAAAATAGTTTGCAGTTTCATCAGCAGAAGTCAGCTTCAGCACTCACAATGGAGTTCGTAGGCCACTCTGCTTACATTACATAAATCCCAGTAATTATACTCTAACAGAGGTTGCTAATTACGTCAATACATAAGTCAGCAACATTCTGATTGGTTATAAAAACTAGATAAACTTAGACAGTTTCCACATATGGACATAAACGCTTCAAGCATATCTCCAACTGATTGGCCAGACGTCAGCGATCAGGAATCATACAAGATAGGTGTCTTCCAGACTCCTATTCTTGATCAGGATGGCGGCAGCTGGCAGAGACAGTCTTCTAACACAGAGAGAGAGAGCTACCAGCACACACACATACACACAGAGCACTTATCAAGGCCACCTAGCCCTAGCTAGAATTTTATCAGTATTGTTTGTTACACACACACACACGCTATGAAGTCATCATCTTAGAGAGTAGAAGTACAGAATAAAGCAGGATTCTTTAATGAACAAAAACAATTTTTAAAGTTTGGGGTCTTAAACATTAGCTCACTCGCACCCAAAGCAGTTATTGTTAATGAAATGATCACAGTTAATAGTTTTGATGTACTCTGCTTGACTGAAAACTTTTGCAGATTTCCTCTCAGACCTATTGGTTACTGTTGATAAAGCGCTAACTGTCAGAGATTTTAACATTCATGTTAATGATACAAATGATTCATTATAACTTGCGTTTACTGACCTAATAAACTCTTTTGGAGTCAAGCAAAATGTCACCGGGCCTCATTATTTTAACCATACGCTAGATTTAATTATATCGCATGGGATCGATCTTACTGAAATAGATATCATACCTCAAAGTAATGATGTTACTGACCATTTCCTTGTATCGTGCATGCTGCGTATTACTGATATTAACTATATGGCTCTACATTATTGCCCAGGAAGAACTATTGCTCCAACCAGTAACGATAGATTCAGAAATAACCTGCCTGATTTATCTCAACTGGTCTGTCTACCCATAAATACACATGAACTAGACAAAATTCAATTCAGTTCAATTCAAGTTTATTTGCATAGCGCTTTTCACGGTACAAATCGTTGCAAAGCGCTGTACAGAAAATTAAGTTTCTACAAAATATTTAGTAGTAACTTATCATTGGTGACTATGTCAGTTAATGTACATATGGCAGAAATGTACAGAAAAATCAATTAAGACGTAATCAAACAGACGATGAACATTATTAACAGCAATGTTGAAATCAAACTTATAACAAGATTTGGTTGTTCTGTACGTTGTTTCAGGGTTGGCATCATCTGAGGTCCTCTGAGGGGTTGGCATCATCTCTTCTCATGTGTTCTGGATCCAGACTGAAGCTTGTGTAAATCCTAGGCAGAAACAGAGAAACAAATAGAGACATAATTAGCGTATCTGCTGTTCCAACCAAGCAAAATTGATTTGTTTAACCCAGGCTAAAGAATAATAATGTGCATTTGATCAGATATCTACTGAATATCTATGATCAGAAATGTCTAACAACATGGGCACTATCTTCTCTAATACATCAGAAGCTGTTGCCCCCATCAAATTGATAAAGGTTAGAGAAAAACGTACTGCGCCATGGTACAACAATAATACCCATTCTCTCAAGAAAGAAACTCTTAATCTTGAGCGCAAATGGAGAAAAACTAACTTGGAATTTTTTAGAATTGCATGGAACAGTATGTCCAGTTATAGACAGGCTCTAAAAGCTGCCAGGACCGAGCAAATCCGCAAACTCATAGAAAATAACCAAAACAATGCAAGGTTTTATTTAGCACAGTGGCTAGATTAACAAATAACCAGACACCACCCGATCTAAATATTCCCTCACAGTTTAATAGTAATGACTATGAATTTCTTCACTGATAAAATAGATAACATCAGAAATACAATAACAAATGTAGATTCTACAACATCTGATACTTCAGCTTCATTCATCGCACCCAAAGAAAAACTGCAGTGCTTTACGACTATAGGACAGGATGAGCTAAATAAACTTATCACTGCATCTAAACTAACAACATGTGTATTAGATCCTGTACCCACTAAATTACTGAAAGAGTTGTTACCTGTAGCAGAAGAACCGTTCTCAATATTATTAACTCGTCGTTATCTTTAGGCCATGTCCCAAAACCATTCAAGCTGGCGGTTATTAAGCCTCTTATTAAAAAAAACACAACTAGATCCTAGTGAACTGGCAAATTACAGACCCATTTCAAATCTTCCGTTTATATCTAAAATTTTAGAAAAAGTTGTGTCTGCTCAATTGAAGAATTTCAGGTTTCAGGCCCCACCATAGCACAGAAACTACACTTGTTAAAATTACAAATGACTTGCTTCTTGGGTCAGACCAAGGCTGCATCTCATTGCTAGTTTTACTTGATCTTAGTGCTGCGTTCGACAATATAGATCATGACATACTCATAGATCGATTACAAAACTATATGGGTATTCAAGGGCAGGCTTTAAAATGGTTTAGATCCAACCTTTCCAATCACTACCACTTTGTCTATTTAAACGGGGAGTCATCTCAATTATCACCAGTAAAGTACGGAGTACCACAAGGGTCTGTCCTAGGGCCTCTGCTATTTTCAATATACATGTTGCCCCTTGGTAATATTATTAGAAAATACGGGATGTTAATCCCATGGTAACTAGGATTTACACAAGCTTCAGTCTGGATCCAGAACATCTGAGACGAGATGATGCCAACCCCTCAGAGGACCTCAGATGATGCCAACCCTGAAACAACATACAGAACTACCAAATTTGGCTGTAAGTTTGATTGCAACATATAATAATTGCTGTTAATAGTGTTCATCGCCTGTTTGATTACGTCTTTTAACTGATTTTTTCTATACATTTCTGCCATATGTACATTTACTGACATAGTCACCACTTATAAGCTACTACTAAATATATTGTAGAAACTATTTAAATTTTTTATTTATTTATTTTGTTTTTTGTAAAGCTGCTTTGCAACGATTTGTATTGTGAAAAGTGCTATACAAATAAACTTGAATTGAATTGAAAAATATCATATCACAATTTCTTTCAGGAATATCACAATTCTCGATTTTATCATGATTCCTTGTCATGTTGGTTTTACTATTTTGCAAGTTGTCTGAGCAGTACAGCCAAACTAATTTCCCTATTTTAAAAACAAAGCCTTACAAGGTAACAAAATATTAAATAAAAAAGAATGGCAGATATTTAGACCAAAGTGGGCAAAGATAAAAATCTTTGTCATTATTTTAACTTTGTTTTTTAAAAAAAATAATAACATTTGTATATTACAAATTCTTGTAATATACAAATAAACCAAACTGCAACTATATTAAAGTTCTTCAGTCAAGAGCAGTGAGTGATTTTTTCTCTTTGTGTTTTTTGTTTGTTTTATCAACATTAAAGGGATAGTTCACCCAAAAATGAAAATTCTGTCATCATTTACTCACCCTCAAGTTGTTTTAAACCTCAATGAGTTTCTTTCTTCTGTTGAACATAAATGTTATTTTGAAGAATGTGGGTAACCAAACAGTTGTAGGTCCCCAGTAGTATTTTTTTTTTCCCTAGCAATGGGGACCAGCAACTGTTTGGTTACCCACATTCTTCAAAATACCTTCTTTTGTGTTCAGCACAAGAAAGAAATTAATACAGGTTTGCGACAACATGTGAGTGAGTAAATAATGACAGAACTATCCCTTTAATGAAAATCGGCAGCATGTTTAGTACTGTCGCTTTAAGAGCTGCACGTATCCGTTTGTCTTAACTGTTTACTTTCACTTCAGACATAACCAACCGAGTCTATATGTAAACCTTGTGTGTTTTTGACATACTACGATATTTCTTTAAAAGCAGAACGTGGAGACATTTTAATCATCCACGATCAAAAATGTCGTATGATGTCTTTTGTATTGTTGTCAATCACAACCAGACATTGGTTTGTGGTGTTAGTGTGCAAAAGCCTCTGCCAACAAGGTGGACTGTTTATTGTAAATAGACACTCCGTTAAAGAGATCGGGTCTGATTGGGTCCATTTGGAACCCACATTTATTTTAAATTACCCGAGACCCGAGGCAACTAATACCGAACCCGACCCATGTCCGAGGCACTCGTGTAAGTTTTGGACCCGAACCCGCTCGAGTCTCAGGTCGGACCTCAGGTTTTCGGATCCAAGTGGACCCGTGAAGACCTCTACTGTGAGGAGTTAGTTGGTTAGACTTGCTTCAGGGTCCACTCTTGGTCACACTGTAAAAAAGCAGTGAAATGCATGGCAGCACAGGGTGCCAAACGTTTACCACTAATGAAAATAATGGTTAAAGATTGTTTTTTAAAAAGCGGTCAATGACTGGCAGATGCGGCTGCCAAATAAAGTGCTTCTGCTTTCGCATAGAAACTCACAGCGTCTATTAAGTATGTTTCTTGAACTGGTTTGGTTTAGTTGGGATCGTCACAGGGCATCGGTTAGAATGCACAAAAGTCCATGAGTCCAATCACTGTTTTTAATAAAGTTTCAAGCCAGCTGACATACACAATGCAGTTATGATTGTGTATGGGTTTACAAACTTGTGTGTGTGTGTGTGTGTGTGTGTGTGTGTTTTTCTATAATCAAAAAACAGAAATACAATAATCACGTGCAGAGACAGCAAACATTTATAACGCTAGCATTAGCTTCAAGGAGATGTGGATGCAATATCAGAACAGTTAAATACAGCATACAGCAATATAAACAAGCTTAAAGAACATATATATATATATTAAGGCTGCAACAACTAATCGATAAAATCGATTATTATCGATAATGAAAATCATCGACAACGATTCTCATGATCGATTAGTCGGGTCTGCCCAAAGTGCACGTCCAACTTCAGCCGGTCGCGTCAAATTAACGTTACAGCACTGAATATCACATTTCTATGGACAAAATGCATCTAAAAATAGTGGAGGAAACAGAATGAGATGCTGCGGGAGAAGTACATGACCCAAGCTGCACAAAACATGAGAATTCTTTATTTTAAGCTTTAAGCTAATGCATTAGTGGCCCTGTCAGGCGCTTTGACAGATGCGTGTGCGTCCTCAGTGCAAAAACGTTCAGTTTACGGTCATATCCTTATCTGTAAATGTCACAAATTCATGCGAGCATTTCCATTTTTGTATAAAGTTCCATCCTGACAGTCTGTGTTAAGTTTAAATCTTTACTGAATGAGCGCGAGCGGGGCGGACGCGTGAACGCGCGTCAGTGAGGGATTAATATTCAGCACAAAAACATTCATTGTGCTGAAATATCTGTTGTTGAACATTAAATTAAGGTTCACAAGTCAACATGTAGTGCACGTATTTTATGAGAGTAGGAACTGTAAAGGGATAACCGCATATAGTTGTCTGAATATAAATATCAGATGCTTCATAGCTGCCTTTTACAGGATAAAGAAATTACAGTAAACGTGACTGTGATCAAAAAGTCGAGTTTGTGTTTTTATTCGTCTTTATTATTTTTATTATTATCTTAATTTTTGATGAAGAGATTTAAACCATAGGCCTATATACAGTGCTTAACAAATTTATTAAAACAAATGTATTTAAGGTTTATAACAAATAATGTAAGCTTTGTGCCACTGCTGCTCTAAACTAACAGTATTGGTGTTTACTAAAATCATTTTTTAGCTGAATTGGTTAGTCCTCCAATTATGCGTAATCTATTTAGTAACAGTAGGCTATTTGTAATGCTATTAGGGATGGGCATTTCTGATCATATTTCATTTCGAGTAATCCACAGGTTTGAGAAACGAGTACTCGATTAATCGGGGGTGGAGCTTAAGCAAGGGGCAGGGCGTGTGTGTCATAGCGACAATTAAAATATTTTAATTAAAGCCCTGTTAAAAACGTTGTTGATAAAACTATGACAGGATTCAGAAAATAATTAAATTAACACAGATTATTAAAAATCACCATCAATAGTGGTTAATACAGTAAACATTTAAAAGAAATAACAGTGTGAGGTGAAGCTGAAGCGTTTTTTCTACATGACGCATTGTATATAAAATTAATCACATAGCCTAGATACACAATATGTAAATGTTATATTACAAATTGTATTTATCTACACAAAATGCATGTGAGCTTGAACTGCGTGCCAACCAGAAAGTAGTGGATGCTCTTCTCTCGTTACAGGGCGCTTTAAAACAACGGCAACTGAAGCCCCGCAAAAAAAACAAACAAAAAAAACAGTTATTTTATAGTATTATCCCCATCAATATGTGTGTCTTATTATTTGTATAAATATTTTGGATCAGTTTTTAAAAAGATAACCTACCTTTTTCTATGTTTTATAAAACAAATAAAACACACGTTACTCTGCTTTTCAGTTATTTTATTCAACTGTTATTTTTAACAAAACCATATTTTACTTCAGCAGCATCACAACAGCTGTGGATCAAAAAGTTTTTTTTGTAAAAGGTTTGCAAAAATAAAGTTTAATACAACTTCACCAAACGACTGTTAAGTAGCCCATAGCCTAACGAAAATTAGAAGCCAGCATAATTTGGCTGCGTAAACTTAAAATAAAAATAGCCTGAATATTTTTACCACAGCTATAAAACTTAAAGATTAGGTAACATAACATTTCTTTCAAAATGATCAGTCGGTAAAGGTAAATAAAATAAAGCCGGCATAATTTAACTATGCTGCTTAAACTTAAAACAAAAACAGCCTGAATATTTTACCATGCATGGCTAATAAAACTTAACATAAGGACTACATATTTTTATTTAAAAAGACCAGTCGGTCTACGTGCTCAGATGAAAGCCGAGTGCGGAGTCTATTTACAATTAGACCAGCGGTGGAAAAAACGCGCTCAGCAGGCACAGAAGTTGCAGGAACAGCCAGGTACCACTGGGCAAGGCTGCTTAGCTTTGCAAATCGAGACTCATTTACTTTCCACCGCAATAAAGGATCCTGGTTTACAGAGATGCATGGCTCCCTGAAGTAGCTTTCGATTTCGGTGTCATGCGGAGAAACATCACTCATGCCGTAGTCCTCGCCGAAAAGAGTGTCGAGCACCGTTGCTGAGTCGGGCTTACTTTGTATGGGTCTGACAGGATTTGGGATTGTCTCGCAAAGCTGCTTCAGATTCTCTTTTACTCTCTCCCGAAGCTCTGTCTCAAGAAACTTGAGATGTTTGTGTCTTGGATCCAAAGCCGCTGCAATCACAGGCAGATACACTTTCTCAGCATCCTCAGCAACTGCGACTGTTTCATTTTTAAATTCAGACACTCTTGGAGACTCACTCCTCTGTGTGTTTAGGTGTCTAGTGATGAGACTGTGTGTGTGATCGGATAGTATTGTCAAGTATGGTGACCCATACTCGAAATTGGTGCTCTGCATTTAACCCATCCAAGTGCACACACACAGCAGTGAATAGTGAACAAACGCGCACACACACACCCTGAACACACACCCGGAGCAGTGGGCAGCCATTGCTTACTCAAAGGCACCTCAGTCATGGTATTGAAGGCAGAGAGAGTGCTGTTCATTCACAAACCTTCAATTCCTGCCGTTGCGAGAATCGAACCGCAACCTTCACGTTACAAGCCCAACTCCGTAACCATTAGGCCACGACTTCCCCACAAAAGTCTCACTGCACATTGTAGTTGTGGCACACTTAAGAGACTTGAGAACAGGTGTCAGTTCTTCCACAGTCTCCCAGTGCTCATCTTTTAGGTCAAGTGTCCTTGCATCTGCAAGTTTTGTAACATTGCGATCGGACAGAACAGTACACACAGCCCACCTCTGTTCCAAAAGGTGTTCAAACATGTCACACACCGAATTCCACCGCGTGCGACAATGCTGAATAAGCTTATGGTCGGGTATATTTTGTTCTTGTTGTTTCTGCTTAAGCGCGGCTATAGCTACTGTGCTGTGGTGAAAATGTGATACCAAGAGGCTACTTGCAGCTATTACATTTTTTACAGTTGCAACATTGAAGCCCTCATTGATTCCAAGCTGCAGGGTGTGTGCGAAACAGGGCACGGATTCCCAAAGACTTTGATTTGCCAGAACCATGTTAGCAGCGTTGTCGTGCACACATGCCATTACTTTTTCAGAGCTTAACAGCCACTTTTCTGTTGCATCTTTAAGGTAGCTGGCAATGTTCACAGCTGTGTGTCTTTCCTCGAAACCTCACGTCTCTAATACTGCGCTGTGAATTTTCCATTCATTTATGTAATGACAGGTTAGCGTCATATACGATTCAGTGGTTAGCGAGGTCCACGAGTCCGTAGTTATAGCCACCCGTGCTGGCTTCGACAGACTGTCTTTTAGTGAACAAGCACATTTTTCGTATAGAGCATCAATCCTTGCAGTGACCGTTTTGCGTGATGGGACAGTATAGTGGGGCTCAATGTAATTCATTAAACGTTTAAAACCTTCACCTTCAACAAAACTAATAGGCAGCAAGTCTTCTGCTGTCATTTCTGCTATTAGCTGCGTCATCTGCCTGTGTCGCATTTCTGTCTGATGGTGAAATCTCTTATGCTCGTCTGACTGCTGGTAGTGGCATCGGCATCATCTGCTTTTTTGTGTTTATGTGCAAGATGGTAACGGATCGAACTCGTTGTGGAGTTGTAGACGAGTGTGGCGCTGCACATCTTATACTTGACAGTTTTTTCGTCAAGTTTTTCAAAGTGTTGCCAGACATCGCTGCACGCTTTAGAAGCCATATTCGCTCTGTGCTCCGGTCTTGTCTCTAGACCGCAACTTCTCGCAGCCATAACCAATCAAATATCAGACTACCGCACAAATACCAGCATAACCAATCAGAAAGAATGAAAGTAATTTAATAAAAATAAAAAAAAGCATTTTTAGAGTCAATTGATCATCGTTTTCATGCTTGATCGTCGCTGATGCGTTCGAGTAATCGATTAATCGAGTACTCGTGCACATCCCTAAATGCTATAATATAATTATTGCTGTTATGTATGAAAGAATGAAAGATCTATGAAAGATTTTTTTCAGATACCCAATTACAGTCAAAAAGTAGCTAAACAATGCCAGCAAGAATGCATGCTGTTATGAAAGGCAGGAGGATATTTTTTTTATTATGTGAATAAATATTTAGTTCTTTCAGTTTGTTATTTGCCCAATAAATGACAATAACATTTTTAGATTTAAACAATTCTTTGACAGATTCCTAAAATATTTGTGTTTTCTCTTTATTATGACAGGTGGTCTAATAAATTAAGCACTGTATGTTTTCATAGCATTCAGTTGGCACATTTGTTTGAAGGACATTGGGCAGAATGTGGAAGTTTTTTGTCAATAAAATAAAAAGAAGAAAATGTAATTTAAAAAAAAAAACTGATAAATCAATTAATCGAAAAATAATCGTCCAACTAATCGATTATCAAAATAATTGTTAGTTGCAGCCCTAATATATATATATATATGTGTGTGTGTGTGTGTGTGTGTAAAAAAAAAAATTATAAAAAAGAAAAAAAAAAAAAAAATATATATATATATATATATATAGGAAAATCAACTTACTTTAAAGTTACGCACACTCATCTATTGCTTGAATACACGCGAGCCCTTCATCACGTTAAAGCGGAACATGAAAAGTTGCATCAAACTCTGGGGGCGAGACTAAACTACGCTGTCAATAAATCACAGTCCATCAATAAGAATAAAAACAATAAAAAACAGTAAAATATAATAAGCCTTTTCAACAGCGTCTCCTCTTCATGGCGGCAGCAACACTGCTGTGATACTTGAAACCACGCCAAAGCCACTAGAAGGCAAGCCTGCAACCATTAGCCGAAAAAGCGTAATGGCTAAAGCTAACGCTTCTGGTCTGGCAATGTGTGGGAAAGGAGACCAGAGGCCGTTTATTTTGAATGGATGTTAATGGAGGAGAGGCTTCACTACACTGAATAAACAGCTTTTTAGAGGAAACAGCGCATCATTTAATGAATTGACAACCTATCGGCTAATCTTCAACATGTTTTACACTAAACAATACTTTTGGATTGAACTATTTTTAGAGTTTACCACGAAAAAAAATTATGTTTTATAAGAGAAGTTACTGACTTTTTGCGACAGGTGCGATTCAGCTTATGGCACTTCATTCATTCCTATGGGATCCGTAAACAGTGATTAAGTGTCGCGCAACTCTGACTGAAGTTCAATGATGTCAAGGCTGTAATTTGATTGGTTATTAAAGGGGTCATATGATGTTGCTAAAAAGAACATTATTTTGTGTATTTGGTGTAATGCAATGTGTTTATGCAGTTAAAGGTTCAAAAAACACATTATTTTCCACATACTGTACATTATTGTTGACCCTCTAAGCCCTGCCTTTCTGAAACGCATGATTTTTACAAAGCTCATCAGTATGAAAAAGCAAGGTGTGCTCTGACTGGCCAGCTATCCAGTGCGTTGTGATTGGCCGAATACCTCAAGCGTGTGATGGAAATGTTACACCCCTTACCATATTGTGATGCCGTGTCCCGGCGCGACGACAAAGCCATTTCAAACGAGGCATTTGTTGCATCCAGTGGGGACATAATTACAGATTATAATGACTTATACTGTCTTTTTACGCGTTGTGTTGCATCGCACCGTGTAAACATAACACCATGTCTGCAACAACAAGTATTATACACTGCTCAAAACTCATGTTTGAATAGTTATATATATTTAGTATTTATACATTATTAGAAAAATTAAACATTATTTTATATTTAATATAATTAAAAATGACTTGAAAACCACAAAACATATGATGAATTCACATTGAATGTCAACTCCAGAAAATCTTACGGTGGTGACATCTGACGGTGATGACAAATTTAGCATTTCTTTCACAAAACAAATAGAGTTCATGTAGTAGCCATTTTGTTTTGTTTTTTTCTGTTGATGCTAGATGTTAATGGAACCTGCTTCAGGAGAATAAAATGATATAAATATTTCAAATAATTTCCTCAGAAATTGGAAGATGGTGTTGACATATCATGGTTGTGACACAGGAAATATTAACATTATTCTAAAACTATAAACTGACCAGAGCCTGTCTGACAGTGATGTACTCTGCAGAGGAGGACTGTGGGAAGGGGGTCCTTTAGAGTGACATCTGCCCCTGATATTCCCTGATTTTATTACATCTTAATGAATGTCTGATGGTGTTGACAAAAAGTGGGGACACAACTTTGAAACCTTATGAAACATGCAAATGTCCTTAAAAAACAACCTTGCTTTGATACGAGATACTATTAAGCGTTGCTTTTGATAAAACAAGATGTTTTTCATCATTAAAAACATTTTTATCAATTTAATAGCATATGAATTATTTAACTCTTCTCTGTGGACACACTGTTTTAGATGTAGTGAGAAGACAATACGTGTCACAGATTTCACATAATAATGATAAAATTAAATTGAAGGGGATGATTGTGTTAAATACATTCTGTTATTAATCCTTCACAACATTTACAACTGAAAATATGTTAATTTTTAAACCTAATAGCAGTTACAATTGCTGGATGTTTTGTCTCCAGAATCAGTGCCATGCATGAGTTTACTAATATAGTCCACCTGACAGAGAGAATGAATTCAGACGCTGATAAACACCTGCTGTTAACAAGCAGATTCAATGAAGAACAGAGAAACAAGACAAACACAACTACAGCTGTAAGCATGCTGAATTAGCAGGCATTTAGTGAGAAGTTCTCCTATTCATTTTTATTATTTTATCATTATTTTACATGATTCTTAGTGAACAAAACCCAACATTTTTGTTTCTTTAAATATAGTGAATAATTCATCCACACAGAGACATTTAATAACTCATATTTTATAACTGCTGCTATATTTTGTTTACTTGTTTATTTTCAAAGAGTTGCTTATTTATTTCTGGAAAGTGTCTGGTGACATTGGAGCGATTAAAAACCTTTTTCTTCCCGTCCAACAGCAGCGAGTCGGTGAAGGACGATGCCACTTTTTTGTGCACGATGTTGTCAGAATTGTGACACACAAGATGAGCCTGAAGATGAAAAGCTGAAACACGAGGAAGGTAATGAAGAACAGAATATCAGTAATGCTAAAGTTGTCATTTAGGAAATGTAATGAATCTCTCTGTCTGTATTCCAGTCCAGATGAGCAGCAGTGCTCAAACTGGAGTCAGTGTTGATGTGAAGGCTCAGACGGGAGGAACTGTAATAGCTCCTGCACTCACTGGAAACACCTTCACAGGCCCAGTGACCTTCAACCACACACTGCAGGACACGGTACTGTCGATGTAACACTATTCCTATTAAAGTTCATGTAAGAATTAGATTTCTCTTCCTCGTCAGTTCAGTAACGATTGTTTCTCAGTCATCAGTGGTCTGCACGGATGTGTGAAGAACTGTCACACAAACAGAGTCATGTCCTAAATCTTCAGTCTTTATTGAGCCGTTTACACATTTTTTACTTTGCATAGAAAGTTGTCACCCCAGAGAGCGTACAAAGATAAAACCATGAAGGGAATAATTTCTTACTCATTTACACAGTTGGAAATAACAAATATGGAATAACCTTGAATAAAGAAAAACAATAACGCAGCAGGTATGAATAAAAGGACAATAAACAAACATCACTTGAATAATAGCTTCTTATAAAAATACACAGGAGGCTATGTGACATTTCTTCACTCACATGTTCTCTATGGTGACTGACCATAAGAGAAGTGAATAGTGACTCATAATAACAGGGAGGCCTGTGAGAGACCTCTGAATCTCACAGTTCATTTATGATCATACTTTACAGCATTTTCTTTCATGTATCTGTATATTTTGTCACACATTTTTTACTTCTGTCCTTGTTCTCTTCACAGAGCCACGAAAAATCTCAGAGAAAGAGACAGCAGAGAAACACACCGAAAAACAAGGTGCAGTCTTATCAGTAAATTTACCGTCCCTCCCATAGACTCTGCATTAGAAACACCCTCGCATTAGCATAGACAATTTTTTTGTAATTTCATGTAAAGGTAATATAATACAAAGAATAGTGTTATAAATCTACATACATTTTTTAAAAAATACAAATATGAATAAATTGAGGATTTACGATGCTGATGACCGTTAAACGCGTCATCACAGTCTTGTGAAAAGGGTCCATTAATATTAGAACAGAGATGAAATGTGAGAGGTGATGTACTGTATCACCAGATCTAGCTAGAATGACCTCCTCAACAGCCAAAAACTTCAGCCAACCACTGAATGTGACCAGCAATGACCACGCCAGTATACCTTATATACAGTGGGTACGGAAAGTATTCAGACCCCCTTAAATTTTTCACTCTTTGTTATATTGCAGCCATTTGCTAAAATCATTTAAGTTCATTTTTTTTTTCCTCATTAAATGTACACACAGCACCCCATATTGACAGAAAAACACAGAATTGTTGACATTTTTGCAGATTTATTAAAAAAGAAAAACTGAAATATCACATGGTCCTAAGTATTCAGACCCTTTGCTCAGTATTTAGTAGAAGCACCCTTTTGATCTAATACAGCCATGAGTCTTTTTGGGAAAGATGCAACAAGTTTTTCACACCTGGATTTGGGGATCCTCTGCCATTCCTCCTTGCAGATCCTCTCCAGTTCTGTCAGGTTGGATGGTAAACGTTGGTGGACAGCCATTTTTAGGTCTCTCCAGAGATGCTCAATTGGGTTTAAGTCAGGGCTCTGGCTGGGCCATTCAAGAACAGTCACGGAGTTGTTGTGAAGCCACTCCTTCGTTATTTTAGCTGTGTGCTTAGGGTCATTGTCTTGTTGGAAGGTAAACCTTCGGCCCAGTCTGAGGTCCTGAGCACTCTGGAGAAGGTTTTCGTCCAGGATATCCCTGTACTTGGCCGCATTCATCTTTCCCTCGATTGCAACCAGTCGTCCTGTCCCTGCAGCTGAAAAACACCCCCACAGCATGATGCTGCCACCACCATGCTTCACTGTTGGGACTGTATTGGACAGGTGATGAGCAGTGCCTGGTTTTCTCCACACATACCGCTTAGAATTAAGGCCAAAAAGTTCTATCTTGGTCTCATCAGACCAGAGAATCTTATTTCTCACCATCTTGGAGTCCTTCATGCGGGCTTTCATGTGTCTTGCACTGAGGAGAGGCTTCCGTCGGGCCACTCTGCCATAAACCCCCGACTGGTGGAGGGCTGCAGTGATGGTTGACTTTCTACAACTTTCTCCCATCTCCCGACTGCATCTCTGGAGCTCAGCCACAGTGATCTTTGGGTTCTTCTTTACCTCTCTCGCCAAGGCTCTTCTCCCCCGATAGCTCAGTTTGGCTGGACGGCCAGCTCTAGGAAGGGTTCTGGTCGTCCCAAACGTCTTCCATTTAAGGATTATGGAGGCCACTGTGCTCTTAGGAACCTTAAGTGCAGCAGAAATGTTTTTGTAACCTTGGCCAGATATGTGCCTTGCCACAATTCTGTCTCTGAGCTCTTCAGGCAGTTCCTTTGACCTCATGATTCTCATTTGCTCTGACATGCACTGTGAGCTG
Organism: Spinibarbus caldwelli; assembly: GCA_039654775.1. NCBI lineage: Eukaryota > Metazoa > Chordata > Actinopteri > Cypriniformes > Cyprinidae > Spinibarbus > Spinibarbus caldwelli. Next base: position 39,528,964 of record CM077219.1, read on the forward strand.
TAAGGTCTTATATAGACAGGTGTGTGGCTTTCCTAATCAAGTCCAATCAGTATAATCAAACACAGCTGGAATCAAATGAAGGTATAGAACCATCTCAAGGATGATCAGAAGTAATGGACAGCACCTGAATTAAATATATGAGTGTCACAGCAAAGGGTCTGAATACTTAGGACCATGTGATATTTCAGTTTTTCTTTTTTAATAAATCTGCAAAAATGTCAACAATTCTGTGTTTTTCTGTCAATATGGGGTGCTGTGTGTACATTAATGAGGAAAAAATATGAACTTAAATGTGTGTGTGTGTGTGTATATATACACATCTTTATCCCTCTCTCTCTCTCTCTCTGTCTCTCTATATATATACTGAATTTGCATACAAGCCAAGTCAGAAAGTCAACTTCATTATAATTTCTTTACATAGTTAAGTAGTCATGTAATATGATGAATGAATTTGAAATTAATTACAAATAGTCCATTTGTCAATTAAATGAAGTCATACGTTTAATGTATAATTAATAATTATTATTGTTATTATAATTATTGTTGTTGTTATCTAGCTGTTAGTGTTAGTGCTCCAGTACAATGAGCAAAAAAGCCAAAACGTTTTTGTTAAATTGTATTAAAATAATTATTGTATATTTATTGTAATTATATATATATATATATATATATATATATATATATATATATATATATATATATATATATATATATATATATATATTAGTGCTGTCAAACGCATCGCATCCAAAACAAAAGTTTTTGTTTACATAATAAATGTGTGTGTATATTTATTATGTATATATAAACACACACACATGCATGTATAAATTTAAGAAAAATATGTTACGTTTATATATTAAATATATTTATATATGATATAAATTATATGAATATTAATATATACATGGAAATACATGGAAATATTTTCAAAATATATGCTGTATGTGTGCTTATTTATATACACATAATAAATATACACAATACACACATATTATGTAAGCAAATACTTTTATTGTGGATGTGATTGATCGCGATTAATCATTTGACAGCACTAATACACACACACACACACACATATACATGCATATATATATATATATGGAAATGAATGATAAATGGAAATAAATATAGTCTAAGACTAGTCTAGACTAGTCTAAGATGGCGCCGCACATGGCAGCTACTGTGCTTTGCTCTTCAGTGTTTGTACTGTTTTTGTTCGTTTTTCCTGTTTTTTGTTTCTCAAACACCATCAGTTTTACTAGGGATGATCTGCTGAACATTCGGCAGAACACACCACAAAATCTTTTACCGGTTTTTGATTATTCGGACGTTTTGCTGGACATTGTTGTTGGCGGAGCCGTAGCTCTGGTCAAGCGCTTCAGGACGCACAGAAGGGGGAAGCGAGCTCGTGAAGCTCAGACAGCGCGGATTTAGAACGGCGTTGCCTAGCATCCATCTGGCTAATCTCTGCTCTCTACCCAACAAAACGGATGAACTCCTTCTGCTCTCCCGGACAAACAGGGACTTTTCAAACTCTGCTGCTCTGTGTTTCACGGAAACCTGGCTGAACGACGCCATTCCGGACAGCGTGCTATATCTGCCTAACTTCCAGCTGATCAGAGCAGATCGTGAGGCAGAATCAACGGGGAAATCGTGCGGCGGCGGGACGTGCTTTTACATCAATGAGAGGTGGTGTACAGATGTAACTGTGTTAAAGAAGATGTGCTGTTCTGATCTAGAAACGCTCTTCATTAACTGCAAGCCTTTCTACTCGCCGCAGGAGTTTTGCTCATTCATTCTCGTGAGTGTTTACATTCCTCCGCAAGCGCATGTGAGCTCAGCTTTACAGAAACTCGCTGATATGATCACAGAGACTGAGCAACAACACCCGGACTCTGTTTTAATCATTCTCGGGGACTTTAATAAAGCAAATCTCTCCCGCGAACTGCCAAAATACAGACAGCACATCACATGTCCCACCAGAGACAGTAATATATTGGATCACTGTTACACAGCGATAAAGGACGCATATCACTCTGTTCCACGAGCAGCTTTAGGACTCTCTGATCACTGTTTGGATCATCTTATACCGACCTACAGGCAGAAACTCAAATCTGGAAAACCTGTATTAAGAACTGTTAAAAGATGGACTAATGAAACAGAGCGGGTTTTACAAGCCTGTTTCTCTCTTACTGATTGGACTGTTTTTGAATCTGCTGCCAATGATCTGGACGAGCTCACAGAGACTGTAACATCTTATATCAGTTTCTGTGAGGATATGTGCATTCCTACCAAGACTCATCTAACTTACAACAACGACAAACCATGGTTCACTGCAAAACTCAGACAGCTCCGTCAGGCCAAAGAAGATGCTTACAGAAAGGGGGATAAAGTCTTGTATAAACAGGCCAAATACACACTGGAAAAGGAGATCAGAGTGGCAAAGAGGAATTATTCCGGCAAGCTAAGGAAAAAATTCTCTTCCAGCGATTCTGCTTCAGTGTGGAAAGGTATGAAAGAAATCACCAGTTACAAGACACCATCCCCCAGCACTCTGGAGAATCAACACCTGGCAGACGATCTGAATGAGTTCTACTGCAGGTTTGAAAAAACAGACGACACCACACTGATCGGCCTCATCCAGGACGGTGACGAGTCTGCTTACAGACAGGAGGTTAAAGAGCTGGCTGTCTGGTGGAGTCTTAACAACCTGGAGCTCAACACGCTCAAAACTGTGGAGATGATCGTGGACTTCAGGAGAAATCCCCCTGCTCTCCCCCCACTCACCATCATGAACAGCACTGTGACTGTAGTGGAGTCATTCAGGTTCCTGGGCACCATCATCTCCCAGGACCTGAAGTGGGACAATCACATTGAGTCCATTGTGAAAAAGGCCCAGCAGAGGCTGTACTTCCTTCGTCAGCTGAGGAAGTTCAACCTGCCACAAGAGCTGCTGAAACAGTTCTACTCCACCATCATTGAATCCGTCCTCTGCACTTCAATAACTGTCTGGTTCAGCTCAGCTACCAAATCTGACCTCAGAAGACTACAGAGGGTAGTCCGGTCTGCTGAGCGAATCATTGGTACAACCCTCCCCACTCTCCAAGAACTGTACTCATCCAGAGTGAGCAAAAGGGCTGGCAAAATCACTCTGGACCCCTCACATCCAGCACACTCCCTCTTTGAACTGTTACTGTCTGGTCGATGCTACAGAGCTCTGAGCACCAGAACGACCAGACACAGGAACAGTTTCTTCCCTCAGGCAATCCATCTCATGAACACTTGACATTAAACGTGGAATGCACAACACTATTATAAATTATTTATTCACCACACATACTTATTTTTTCATTTCAGATTTGCACATATCACACCTGTACACCATAATTGTCTATATTATATATTGTGTTTTTGCTATTTGTACATTGCCTATTTGTATATTTGTAAATTATTCTTTTATTATCTGTTTCCTGTCCTGTTGCTGTCTTTCTGTTGCACTGTAGAGCTTCTGTCACTAAAACAAATTCCTCGTATGTGTAAACATACCTGGCCAATAAAGCTCATTCTGATTCTGATATATATATAAATATATATATATATATATTTCTTTTTTTTTATCATTCATTTCATTTCCATTCCAGCATTCAACAGATGTTTTTGTAACATAAGACTTTCAGGGAACATGAATGTGCTTTTTTCAGATATGTTTATTAGATATTCGCACAAGAATGAGTAACTTAATACTAAAAATTAATGCTTAAATTTATTTATTTATTCGTTGCATATGACTTTCTTCAAATGAAATCAATTTAACAGCTTTTTTTTTGTGCCCTGCATGCATGGAAATGGACATGCATGGACATTTTGTAAGTACTGTTTTGTTAGCATCCCAGAATGCACTATAGGTTGGTTGAGTGAAGCCAAAGGGTGTCAAAGTGTGGCAACGACTGAGAATAAAGAGATCTTGTTTTAACTCTGTTTGTGTTTTAGGTTCAGACACTGAAACAATTGATCTGGTCCAGGAGAAGAACAATCTGCTCTCAGAGTCGGATATCATGGTTGCGTAAGTCTGAACACTGTGACAAAATAATCATGTCAGTATTAATACAATTAACAGTAAGGAGCTCAATAGAAATTATTGCTCCAAGTGCATCATCTATTTTTGCATGTGTTGAAGAAAAACCTCAAGCCTCCCTGAAAGCCAGCTCATCGTCTTGTTTCCCCTTGCAACCTCTTTCTTCTGAATGTCTTTGACGAGCACTAATGCTTAAGATGAATGCTTAGAGTGGCCTCATTTATTTAACCCACCACTTAGCAGAATATATTTGTGTGATTCTGGTTTTGTGTTTCAAAGGTTTCGACAGCTGGACGACAAACAGAGCATGTTACACATGGAGCTACGGAGATTGATAGAAATAGATGGTGGGAAATGAAAACAGATTATGTTTTACTGAGAAATTGGTTTGCTAATATTTCAGCTTGTAAATAGTACTATACAGTGTTGATTTGTCATTATGTAATCATAAAAAAATTATATTTTATTAATATTAATATTTTATAGTTATTGTTATTATTAATGACAATGCTAATAACACAAAGTAAAAAAAAAAAAGACAAAAATAAAATGACTAAAATTAAATTTACTAACATTAATATTAAATGTTTCTAATTAATTTCAACAATTTCATTTTCATTTTTAATCAGAATGAAATTATTATTAATATTGAAATACAGTGTTACTTGTCATATGTTCTCTTTATAAAATAGTCCTGTGTGTTACGGAGCCGACGAGATGAGAGACATGTGGATCCATGTGCAAGGCTTTTATTAAACAAAGGCGTGGTCAGGAAACAAGCAAGGTTCAGACAATGATAAACAGGTATAACACAGGCAAGGCAAAGAGGTATCCAAAACAGGCTTGAGTCAGTCGACAGGGAACAATATCCAAAGGGCTTGACAAGAGGGGATATCCGATAGCGTGAGCAATAGTCCAAACGAGGTGCAAACACAGTCCGAAACAGCAGGCAAAGGGTTAATCCAAAATACACGGGCAAAGATCTAGACACGGGAAAACTGGCAAGGCAAGACTATGAACTAGAAACTAGGGCAGGTAACCGGCTCCGTAGTGCAGCTATACGCTAGACCAGTGGTTTTCAAACTTGTTCCTGGGGACCCACTGCTCTGCACATTTTGCATGTCTCCCTAATTTACACACCTGATTCAGATCATCAGCTCATTAGGAAAGAGCTCCTTGAACTCAAATGAGTGTGTCAGATAAGGGAGACATGCAAAAGGTGCAGAGCAGTGGGTCCCGAGGAAAAGGATTGAAAATCACTGCGCTAGACAATACCCGGCGCTGACAAAGAGGAAGTCCATGGCTTATGTAAGATGTGTGATTGGCTGCAGCTGAGTGAAATGAGTGCAATGGATTATGGGAACTGAAGTCCAGTGTGAGTGTAACAGTCTGTGTAGTGTGAAAGTCAATGTAACTGAAGAGTGACCTCTGATGGAGAAACAGCGGGAAGTCCATGGACCAGATTCGTGACACTGTGATGTGACAAATGAATTTGAATTGAATTATAAATAGTCCATCTGGCAATTAATATGAGGTCACAAAAGCTTTAAGTATAATTAAAAATAGTAATAATAAAAAGAAGAATATTAATATTAATATAATTAATATTATTGTTGTTGTTTAGCTGTTGTTGTTGGTTAGCTTTTAATGCAAATGCTTCAACACAATGAGAAAAACCCCCATTGTTTTTATTTTATTAAATTATATAACATTAAATATTGAAATGATCTTACACATTTTTAATTATTTAAATAATTAATAGTGAAAATATGAAATTAGCTGTTGCGCATGCTCTAACACAATGAGCGAAACACCACAAATAAATGTTTTTTTATTATATCAAATGATATAATGGTAAATATTGAAATTATATTATATTACATATTTTTTAAATTATTTAAATAACTTAATAATGATGATATAAAATAATATATTATCTTCCAACACAATGAGCAAAAAGCCAAAAATAAATGATTGTATTAAAATTAAATAACATTAAGCATTTTAAATTATTTTAATAATATTAATATTGTATTAGAATTATTTTGTTATTAATTATAAAACACTACTGTATGTATAAGTAATAAGTTAGTATTAGTTTGATGTTAAATTCTTTATTTGAATTTTATTCAGTGTTTTTGTTTATGTGAACATATGCACACATGCATTAATGCATTTCAATGTTCTTGTGCATGTAGTCTCTGAGAAAACCCCTGAGCAGCGAGAACGTGAGAATCAGGTACTGCAGGAGATGCTGGACCTCTTGAACATGAAGGAATCACTGCTGGCCCTCCTGGAGGAGAAGAGACTGAAGGAAGTCAGTGATGAACTGCTGAGGAACTCAGTACTGGAGGCCAAGAGACATTGAACCGCAGCATCCCAGGTGCTCTGGGATTAAGACGACACAAACACATGCCACAACACCTTAACAGAGTGGTTTCCCATAAAGCTCCCATCATTTACTCACCCTCATGCCTTCACAAACCTTCAATGACTTGTTATCTTTTGTGGAAAACAAAAGGGAAAAGTTGCATGATGTTCTCTTTTCCATACAATAAAACTGAAAGGTCACCAAGGGCTGGCAAGCAGCAAGAAGGACAAAAAGCACCATTAAATGATCATAAAAGTAGTTACAAGTCCTTGAAGCCACATGATTGATGTGAAGTTTTATTAGGCTTTCATATAAAAGTCATTTTTCTGTCTCAAATCACAGCTTTGTTTAGTTTCAGTAATGGCAAAAAAATTAACGCTTCTCATGTGCCTCATAACCAGATTTGCAGTGCTTAAAATTTTCAGTGAACCATGACTTGGTGTCATTTTTGAGCCTCAACAGCTCACTATTTACTTTTATAGCATAGAAAATAGAAAGAAAGTCAAAATACACTCAATGAAAAAAGAAAGTCATACAGGTTTGCATTGACAAGAAGGTGAATAAATGCAGACTATTTATTTCTGAGTGAACTGTCTCTTTAAATTCTCACTTATGTCACACAATATAAACAGGCCCAATGACTTGCAGGCACAAATGCATACATTGCACATCTTTGTGCAGAGACTCTGCTCTTGAAAACTAGAGAATTAAACACATCTGCGCACACAGATTTATGACACTGAAGATTTGGAAACTAGTAGCAGTCATTACGGTCTCGCTCCAATATAAACATGCTTTTAAATGGATGCAGAAACTCTGGAGACTGTAGAAAATGTTGTGGAACTGCACATCCATCCCAGCCTTCAGTGCCTGGACATGGCCTTTGATGAGACCAGTGGTGGTCTCGCTTCAAACTCACAAACTCTCACGCTCAAACACACGGACTACACTGGGGCAGATGTTTGTGCACACGTGTGCCATTGTACTAGACTTCGGACAAAATTTGGTAGGGATGCTAGGGACATGTCCATGCCTATATCCAGCGACTTGTAAATTGTCCATAGTAATAATTTTGAATCATTCAATTTGGAGAGCATCGCAAAACATTTGATTTAGATCAGGAATGCATATTGCTAATCTTTTTTATTAAACAGTTCAAAACATCAAACCATTAAGTCAGTACAGTTATAAAAACAAAAGAAAGAAAGAAGGTACACAGATACAAATCTCTTAAGAAAATTAACCAGACTTTTTACTACAAATACCATAGTTAAACTATAGATAGTGTAGCAAAATGAATGTAAGCCATTACATTTTTGTATGTGAAATTTAGCTAGCAGGAAACTCAAATTAATCAATTTATATGTTGCTATATTTTCTTTTTAGTAGTCAAACAATCCAAAGAAAACTTGGATGAAAAAGTGGCATGATGTACCTTTTAAAAAAAAAACAACACTTCAAAGTCTAGACTACAGCAAAAAGGGCAATGACAGAAAATGGCATTTTATGAGACAGCAATGTAGTTACGTTTCCATTTCTGCAGATTTCATAAGGATACTTTAGCAGACAAATGCTACAGTATGTGCAGAATAGCATACTAACATCCAACCCTTACTATTACTGCAGTATAGCATGTACGCTGTGTACTATACTATACTATACTAAACATACAATTGTCAAGGTCATGTGAAAACATTGTAGCTTACTTCTGCTTGAAAGATGTTATATTGTTTTACATAATCTTTTGAATAAATGCTCAATGCTCAAAATCTGTTTCTGATGTAAATCAAGAAATCAAGGCACTGAAACCAAACCCAGAAGAAAAACATAAAGTGCTAGATATTTTATTAGCATATTGAGTGAATTACTTTTCCCATAGAAAAGAAACCTATGCTGTATAAGAAATGTGTGTGTGTGTGTGTGTGTGTGTGTTGTTATATTTGTATACCGAAAAAGGACCAGAAAACATCTATTTGACATCCCTCATCTCCATTAGCAGCTATAATCAATACTTATTTACTCGTACCTCTGATATTAGGGAATGTGGTCAGAAGATTTGGAATCGTTCTCCGGTGTCTGAGTCTGCTCAGCTGAGTTCGGGCTGCTTGAGGCTCGAAGGAAGTCTTTCAGTTTCAGAATAATAGGTTACCAAAATAAATTACTCAGAGACTTGTTAATAATAAAAGTTTAATGCATCACCATTCATAATGCTTTCGCTTTATTAAAAAACAATAACTCATAAGCAATAATATGAAAGTAACAGCGAATAAATGTCTTCACCATCGGAGTGCAGCAGCTTCGTAAACTCTTCTTTGGCATTATATAGCCTTGCATAAAATTTGCATTAATCTCATAAAATCCTCCATGCATTCTTCCTTATTTGTCAATCTCCTTACACACACACACACACACACACACACACACACACACACACACATACAGAATGCATGACGTTTATCCGATTTAGTACAGAGTATCAAAAGTTCAAAATGGAAGATAGCAGGGCTTTAAATAAAAACATGAGCATGTTCATCTCTGTTCAAGCCTACACAAATATTTGTAACACCTCTAAAAGCATAGACTAAGTATACTGTACATTGTCTTGACCATAAAAGCAACACTCATATACAGATATGATAAAAATTGTACGGTTTAGATAAAGATTCCATTCCACAAACTTATTGTGAGATGCAACCCCTTTACAAAATAAGCAAAGCATATAGCAATTAAACCACAAGCATTTAGCACTTGTAGATTTGGAAACATGATGTATCTTCAAAAATTAGAACTGGAACTTTAAGTTTTAATGATTCTAAGTCACTAGCTAAGGTTTGCAGCTCAAGATTAAAATTATTGCATGCAACCATTTCTCTTAGCAGTTTCATTATCTTCTTATTCAGTGTTTCCTGTTTATGCATTAACTTTATTATAGTTTTCATCTTAAAGTTTAGGTTCTTCTGATGTTCCAGCTCTCTTCTTTGTCCAGCCACACTGCTCCACTTTTGCTTGTTTTTTGATTTTGCAGCTTTCTTCTATCTGCAATCCTTTAATGATGAGATCATCAAAATCAACATTTATTTTATTTGGATCATGATCACTGTTTTCAATGGAGAATTGATCAGGAAATTGCATATTTATAGGCTTATCCAATCCGACACCCTCTCTTGCGATTTCCTGATAAAATTCTCTTGTAAATTGCCATCCTACCAGCAGCCTATTTTCTTTACATATCATATACATTGTACCAATTCTTTCACTCATATATTTCTTTTCAATGTACACATGATAAATATTTCCCCCTTGTTTTAATAATGTTACATCAAAAAATCGTCTCATTTCCCATTAAGAAAATGGATCTTGTTTTCTAGGAATATCATGGATGAGGCAGTCACTTTCCCCATCTCTATCCACAAAGAGCCTCAGTATTCCCAAGGAAAGCCAAATGCTCGCTACGGATTCCGGCTGATCCCAAATCAGCTCATGAAACCATCCTAAGGACATTCCGGCCACCTGGCCTCCTTTTCCTGAATCATCACTGTATAGTCCTGTAAAAGAGCTGTGGACCATCAATAATTGCTAAACCATATATTCCTGTACTGACAATATCCATTTCTGTTTTGAATTCTGTACCAGTCCAAATTTCTTTTACTACTTGTCCCATAAATTCAATTAATTGAAACACTAAGAATGATCGTCCTTGCTCTCTGTTCGAGAACACATGGTTTTATCCACTAAGGGATTTTATATAATCCAAAATAGTCTTTTTCTAATTCCAATTCATCAAATACATCCTCTTTTAAATTACATCTATCATATTTCCCTTGTCTGGAACTCATACTATAAATTTGTTTCCATATAGATACTTCCATGCCAACTGCGTTTTTCACAGTGTAATTTGGTTTACCCATACATTTTGAGCAATATCGTTGACCATCTACTAATTCAAAATATAATCATCTTGTTGAACTTCCACATCCACAACAAATCTGTTTATGTTTATGATCCAGCCCTTCAATTTCCACTTGTCCAAATTTCCCAGTTATTTCGTAAAATATCTGTCTCATTGATTTCCATCTTGTAAGTTCCATCTGAAATTCAGGCAGAGAGTGAATCGGCTAAGTTCACACTTGCCAGTCTCATACAACATTCTTTACACTGTTTAATTTTCCTTTGCATTTTGTCCCATCTACTCATCAAAATCATAATCCCTAAATTTATAATATCTTCATTCCTTAGGAAGCATCCTAACATAAAAGCAGTTAAGGTTATTGTACCCACTATTATCCATAGATTGGCTTCTTTACCATGTTTAATCAATAGCACCCCCATAAGGTATAGTGCATTACATAAAATTATTGAAATTTCACACCATATGACAAATTCATCTTTCTCAGTAATTTGCACGGATATATCAATACACAATTTGCTTATGCTGGACAATATTAGCGCCATTATCCCTTGAAATCCAATTATGTTACTCCATCCTTCAGAGATAGCTAACATATGACAAACTAAAATTATTTTACTAATTCTTTTCATTAATAATATCCTAGTAATTTGAGAAATACTAAAAATACAGTGCCACCAGAGATTTTGGTTGACTCCTTGTATTAACATCCATAACCCAAAAATTATTAATTCACTAACCTCGACCAAAGTGGTACTGGAAAATCCAATAGGAGTTTCTCCAGCTCCAGCGTTGGTTTCATTTCCAATTTCATGGTTTGTCCCATTGGATGCCATGTCTATCTTTATCAATTTAGATCTCTGTTGGTCTTATTCAGGAACAACTGATTTTAATGATATATGTAAATACCCAAAATACCCAGTGCTGTTGGTTGCCCCTGTCAGTCACGAGTAATTTTTTCCGTTTAACATTCATATTCTTCTATATCACTTGCACATTACTAACTCCTCCTACTTCCTTCTCTAGCTCGCTCTGACAAACATTTATCTTCCTTTTTTGGTAATCGTTTCTTACAACAAATGTTTCTCAGTAATGCTTCTCTTTCTTTTTCTAAAACGTTTATACCCCTTAGTATGGAAATCTATTAATTACTCTAAGACAGCTAATTCATCACCTTTATTCACTTTGTTAGAGCACATTCTTTTACCCATAACCGTGGAGAAACACTTTATCGTAATAAATATCATCATTAATCCTATTATGATTAATCCTCCGTATAGTATACCATCCTACTCTGACCAGAAAGTTAATTAATCCGGTCCACATATCCTTTGTGACAAAATTAAAGACTGCATTTGCGGCCCTTTTAACCCCTTCGTAGCCAGTTCTGAAAAATTCTCCAGGTTGCTCATACCATCTCGGACCTCCTTCTATCCGATCTCCTAATATTTATACACTACTATTACAAATAGTATTTTTTATCCAGTCTAAACCTAAATAATAGGTTTTATCTTTCGCTTTACATCAGTTTTCTGTCCAGTTCTTCCTCCCTATCGTAAGTGATAAATCATCTATGGCTATGGCGTCAAGATTTGCTAACGGTACATTTTTTCCTCCTTTTGGGACTCTATATCTTAACTCTTTCCCCGCCATCGACGAGATATCTCGTCAATTAAGAGACAACGCTTCTCCGCCAAAGACAAGTTTTTATGGCAATCTGTGTTCTAGGTGTATTACTGTAAGGAAAGCCCTAGCACATGTACTGAATGAGTTACGAGACTTCCGGATCTTTAGGGTGCGAATAGAAGACGATCGGCATAAATGGAAGCGTCAGAGAAAATGTAGATCATGTTTTGACCATTTTGAATCTGATCGGGACGAAGTAGTCAGTGAGAGAGATGCCTTTACAGACACAGAAACATCTCTAGTTGTAACCGATAACCCGTCGATCTGAATAGGGGTGTGTGTGTGTGGGCGCGATCTATATCTATATATAAATCTATATCTATCTATCTATCTATATATATATGTGTGTGCAGTATATGTAGCCTGTGTGTGTGTGTGTGCATATAATCATATGTATGTATATGTTTGTGTGTGTGTGTCTGTTTATTGAATGCAATTTCAATTATTCATATAATTATTTACAGGTGAAAGAAGGGAAGGGAAGGGGTGTGTGGCCAAGTATGGTGACCCATACTTGGAATTTGTGCTCTGCATTTAACCCATCCAAGTGCACACATACACCTGGAGCAGTGGGCAGCCATTTATGCTGCAGCGCCTGGGGAGCAGTTGGGGATTCGGTGCCTTGCTCAAGGGTGTCACCTCAGTCGTGGTATTGAGGGTGGAGAGAGTGCTGGTTATTCACTCCCCTCACCTACAATCCCTGCCGGACCTGAAACTCGAACCCACGACCTTCGGGTTACAAGTCCGACTCTCTATCTCTCTATTAGGCCACGACTACCCATTTTTTTTTTTTTTTTTTTTTTTTTTTAAAGAATATGACATCTGAATGTATTTTGCTTGAAAATGCACTACTTTGATAAAAATGCATTTTTCTCAGTTTTTTGTCCAAAATTTTGTATTTTTGATGAAACCTATCTGCATTCAAATGGTGATAAAACATGAACACATGAAGATAGAATAAATTTTTTTTTTTTGTTTAAAAGCAGAGGATTGGTTCTTTATTTTGATATATAATATGTTCTTATATTCATAGCAGAAAATATTCTGAGGGCCGTCAAATTTAGGTGAAAATCATCAAAAATGCTGGCGGTGGCTGGCAACTTTTTTTTTAAAAACGCTGGCGGGGAAAGAGTTAATATACTATTTATGCTTATATAAGCAGGTCCATAAAACATATTCCATTTCTTATTCCTATCTACTAATCTAATGACTCCTCCTGCCCCATAATTGGTCCAAAGTCCTCTTTTCAGATGAGAGCAAGTTTTGTATTTCATTTGGAAACCAAGGTCCTAGAGTCTGGAGGAAGGGTGGAGAAGCTCATAGCCCAAGTTGCTTGAAGTCCAGTGTTAAGTTTCCACAGTCTGTGATGATTTGGGGTGCAATGTCATCTGCTGATGTTGGTCCATTGTGTTTTTTGAAGTCACTGCACCCGTTTACCAAGAAATTTTGGAGCACTTCATGCTTCCTTCTGCTGACCAGCTTTTTAAAGATGCTGATTTCATTTTCCAGCAGGATTTGGCACTTGCCCACACTGCCAAAAGCACCAAAAGTTGGTTAAATGACCATGGTGTTGGTGTGCTTGACTGGCCAGCAAACTCACCAGACCTGAACCCCATAGAGAATCTATGGGGTATTGTCAAGAGGAAAATGAGAAACAAGAGACCAAAAAATGCAGATGAGCTGAAGGCCACTGTCAAAGAAACCTGGGCTTCCATACCACCTCAGCAGTGCCACAAACTGATCACCTCCATGCCACGCCGAATTGAGGCAGTAATTAAAGCAAAAGGAGCCCCTACCAAGTATTGAGTACATATACAGTAAATGAACATACTTTCCAGAAGGCCAACAATTCACAAATTTTTTGAATTTTTTTTTATTGGTCTTATGAAGTATTCTAATTTGCTGAGATAGTGAATTGGTGGGTTTTTGTTAAATGTGAGCCAAAATCATCACAATTAAAAGAACCAAAGACTTAAACTACAGTCTGTGTGCATTGAATTTATTTAATACACGAGTTTCACAATTTGAGTTGAATTGCTGAAATAAATGAACTTTTCCACAACGTTCTAATTTATTGAGATGCACGTGTACTTCTGTTTTCCATTTCATTTCATCTATGTCCCAACAACCAACCTTAAAATTATATTTAACCCTTGGTATGGTCATTGTCCTTTTCCAAATCCATGGTACTGTTCTATTTAATTCTAAACTTATTTTGGTTACAGACCTAGCTTCAAGCTCTGCGTAAACTGTTTTGTGCAACCCCACATGTCTATCTCTCACCGTTGTTAGCAGGACAAATTCCCCCTTGGGGTTTAAAATTCTACTAGCGTTTATCCATTCTTCCATATTTTTCCTTATTTTCTCTGCATATTTTAATTTGTCATTTTTATTATCTCTTTTACTCCTCTTGACTGTTCCCTCATATTTACATTGACCTATTTTCCATGGGTCAAAATTTTTTCTCTATCTAAATATCCAACATCCAGCCCCTCATTTGAACTAGTTCTATAAGTTGGTACTATAAAATATCTAACGGTTCTATTTCCCTCATGTTCTTGAACATAGCTATTCTCTTCAAATATTTCGATTTCATTTTTATGCCATTGCTTCATTTTTACTGTGCTCTTAAGAATCAATGGTATGTAAACTTTCGAACAGGGTCATTTTTTTTATAAATTCTGCTGTTATTTTGTCTAGTGGACTCTATGTAAACATCTCTTATGTGAAAGAGCTTATCCAGGAGAGTACTTAATATGAAATAACATACATTTCTGCAAGGGTATATAAACTTCTGAGCACAACTGTACATCCCTGTTTTCTGCAGAGAAACTTTATGGCTGAAATGAACTCATTTCAAAATTGCTAATCAATAATGAACTTGCCTCAGCTGAACAATGACACTATTTTGTTTTAAGAGCTGCTTTGCAGCAGATTGAACTCTTTGCGTCATTGAATCATTTTGCTGTTCATCACTCTAAGGCTGTTTTGAAGCAGTGTGTGTTGTATGAAGCGTTATTTAAAGGGGCTTTTGCACCAGAGGAACCTTTCCATAGTTCCTAGAGCTATTGCCAGAAGTAGCTAGATTCACGTGTCTTCGCACCGCAGGAACTAGGAATGATTTTAGTTCTAGGAACTCCTTTTATGGGAACTAAATTAGCTCCTGCTTCAGAATATGGTCTAAACCAGATATATAGGAACTATCAGTGACGTAAATGTACATTGATTGGCCAAACGCATGTGAAACACAGGCACCCGGGATTTTTAAAGCCATGTAAACATATTTACCCCTCAAACATGGAAAACAGCAATAATGGCATTTTCCTGTTGTCTGCAGCAGTGTTCTTTTCTCAGCCTCGATGATATGTGTTTTCATAGGAGATTTCGTATCTTAGCCCCACTTTTTGCTGTTTCATTTGCATAATTTATGTTTTTACGTTCCGTCTTCAGTATTAGGAAACCCACGACATGCAACAAAAACGGCTCTGATCGCGGCGTCCTCCGTCTGCCGGTTGTTGAAATTTGTCAATGCTTTGTTTAAGGGCACCGCTTTTGGCTGCTTGTGCGAATGCAGGGGAACTACCTTACTGGCTAATTCCCATAACTTAGTTCCTAGAACTATGTGGTGAAAAAAAGCCCCTTAAATAAATGGTGACTTATTAAAAAGATGACTTAATAATATTAATAAATTTTATTTGTAATGCAACTTTCTTACACTCAAGGCGCTACAACAGTATAAAACAACAATAAAAAAACAACACTACTCCATAATAGCAATCACAATGACAACACAATAACAACAATGACAACAACAATAACTGTAAGATTATAACTTAAAAGCTTCACTAAAACAATATGTTTTGAGTAATTTCTTAAAACAATCAAAAGATGGAGCATTCCTTATAGGAAGAGGCAGAGAATTCCACAACCTGGGACCAATACAAGAGAATGACCTCCCACCCATAGTTTTGAGTTTACAACGAGGCTGGTACAGAGTAAGAGAACCAGCAGATTGGAGAGACCGAGATGGTGTGGACACTGTGACCAAATTACAATTTGATTGTTTTATACTCTGGGGCCAGCCCATGTACTGCTTATAAGTTAAGATAAGAATTTTAAAATCAATATGTGATTGAACTGGAAGCCAGTGTAGTTGAGAAAGCACATGAGTGATATGATCTTAAACAAATTTGCAGGTAACCCTACAAAAAGTGAATTACAATAATTAAGCCTAGATGTTATAAAGGCATGAATAAGCCTTTCTGCATCAGGCATAGAGAGAAACAATCTTATACATGCAATATTCCGAAGATGATAAAAAGCTACTTTAGTAACATTCTTAAAATGAGTGTTAAAAGTCAGCTGTGCATCAAAACTCACACCCAAATTCCACACCTGTACAGAAGGGAGAATCTGGCAATCATCCACTGTAAGTTTAAAATTATTACATTTATTTACAGCAGTTGAAGTGCCAATCAATAGAACTTCAATTTTTGAACAGTTTAACTGCAGGAAGTTCTGTTTCATCCATGCCTGTATTTCCAGTAAACAAGCAGATAAAGTTGAAAGTGCTGATATAACATCAGGTTGAGTACTAATGTAAATCTGGGTAGCATCTGCATAGCAATGATAACCCAGACCATACTTTTGAATATTCTGCCCAAAAGGCAGCATATAAATGCTAAAAAAAGTAAGACCCAATACCGACCCCTGAGGGACACCCTGCTGCAATGGAGCAGTCTGAGATCTGTTTGCACCAGAATAGATAAATTGAGTGCGTTCTGAAAGATATGATTCAAACCATTTTAAAACTACACCAGAAAGACCAATCCACTTATGTAATCTGTCCAGTAGTATAGTGACACAAATGGTATCGAATGCAACACTGAGATCTAACAAAACCAAAATGCCACAAGCCCCAGAATCTCCTGCAACAATCAGAAGCAGAATCAGAATCAGAATGAGCTTTTATTGCCAGGTATGTTTACACATACGAGGAATTTGTTTTCGTGACAGAAGCTTCCACAGTGCAACAGAATGACAGTGACAGAACAAAAAAAAACACAGATAATAAAAAGAAGAATTTAAAAAAAAAATTAAAAAATAAAAATAGAACAAGTAAATAAGGAATAACAATATACAAATTGACAATTGCATGTACAGGTATATAACAATAGACAGTTGTTTGTACAGGTATATTATGTGCAATTGTAATGTAGACTAAGTATGTGTGTTAGATAAATAAGTGTATAAGTGTATAAATAGTGTGTGTTCCACAATTATTCTCAGGTGTTCATGAGATGGATTGCCTGAGGGAAGAAACTGTTCCTGTGTATGGCTGTTCTGGTGCACAGAGCTCTGTAGCGTCGACCAGATGGCAACAGTTCAAAGAGGGAGTGTGCTGGATGTGAGGGGTCCAGAGTGATTTTGCCAGCCCTTTTGCTCACTCTGGATAAGTACAGTTCTAGGAGACTGGGGAGGGGTGTACCAATGATTCGCTCAGCAGTCCGGACTACCCTCTGTAGTCTTCTGAGGTCAGATTTGGTAGCTGAGCTGAACCAGACAGTTATTGACGTGCAGAGGACAGATTCAATGATGGCAGAGTAGAACTGTTTCAAGTCAAGTCAAGTCAAGTCGAGCTTTATTGTCATTCTGCTACATGTGTGGACATATAGTGGAACGAAATGTCGTGTCTCGCAGGACCACGGTGCTACATACTAGTTAAACATAAGATAAACATACAACAATGCAAGTATAGGAAAAACAATAGAGCTATACAACAGTTAACTATCTGAATGTACATATACTAAAAATACTATAACTGCTATACCTAGTTGGCCACACATACACAAACTGAGACTGTACAAAAACTTTACATAAATACCGTACATGAAATTGTGCGAAAGAGATATATGTACATGAAATTGTGCAGAAAAATATATATTTTGTACATTAAATTATTGTGCAGAAGAGAGATTTTGTGGGAGACAGTGCATAGTGCAAAAAGATTTTGTAGTGCAATGCTCAAGTAGAAATATATTTTCTTAAGAGTCTTTGTGGCAGGGAGTGTTTGTAGAAAGTGTCTAGTGTGCATATAGTGGGATGAGTGCGTTACTACAGGTGGTTTGTATAGCCCACTCACCTGTGTGTAGCACATTCAGAATTGCACTTAGTAAAATTGTCAACAGTTTTTAATGAGTTGGGGGGTGGGAGGGCTGAGGTGTTCATGGTTTCAGAGGGGGACAGGGGGATTGGAGTTAAGAGCTCTCACAGCCTGGGGAAAAAAGCTGTTGAGCAATCTGACAGAGCGAGCTCTGATGCTCCGGTACCTTCTACCTGATGGCAGGAGCTGGAAGAGGTTGTGAGAGGGGTGGGTGGGGTCCTTCACGATGCTGGTGGCCTTGTTGGAGCATCGTGAAAGGAAAATGTCCAGGATGGAGGGGAGAGGGGCACCGATGATCTTTGCGGCAGTGTTCACTGTCCGTTGTAGGGTCTTGCGGTCAGCAGCACTGCAGTTCCCATACCAGACAGTGATGCAGGTGGTCAGAACACTCTCAACAACTTCAGCAACTCCTGTGGCAGATTGAACTTCCTCAGCTGTCGAAGGAAGTACAACCTCTGCTGGGCCTTTTTAACAATGGAGACTATGTGAATGTCCCACTTCAGGTCCTGGGAGATGGTGGTGCCCAGGAACCTGAATGTCTCCACTGCAGGCACAATGCTGTTCATGATGGTGAGTGGGGGGAGAGCAGGGGGGTTTCTCCTGAAGTCCAAGATCATCTCCACAGTTTTGAGCGTGTTAAGCTCCAGGTTGTTAAGACTGCACCAGACAGCCAGCTCTTTATCCTCCTGTCTGTAAGCAGACTCGTCACCATCCTGAATGAGGCCGATGACTGTGGTGTCGTCTGCAAATTTCAGGAGCTTGACAGAGAGGTCTTTAGATGTGCAGTCATTGGTGTACAGGGAGAAGAACAGTGGAGAGAGAACGCAGCCCTTGGGGGGCGCCAGTGCTGATGGTGCGGGTGCTGGATGTGAATTTTCCCAGCCTCACTAGCTGCTGCCTGTCTGTCAGGAATCTGTTGATCCACTGACAGACAGGAGTGGGCACAGCTGAGTTAGTTTGGGCAGGAGGAGGTTTGGAATGATAGTGTTAAAGGCCGAGCTGAAGTCCACAAACAGGATCCTCACATAAGTCCCTGGTCTGTCTAGATGTTGCAGAACATAATGCAGTCCCATGTTGACTGCATCGTCCACAGACCAGTTTTTCAAAACATTCCATGACCACAGACGTTAGAGCCACAGGCCTGTAGTCATTTAGTCCTGTAATTTTGGATTTCTTTGGGATGGAGATGATGGTGGAGCGTTTGAAGCATGAAGGGACTTCGCACAGCTCCAGTGATCTGTTGAAGATCTGTGTGGGAGATAGGGGCCAGGTGGTCAGCACAGGATTTCCGACAGACTGGTGTAACACAATCTGGGCCTGGTGCTTTTTTCCTTTTCTGCTTCCGGAAGACCTGGCGCACCTCGTCTTCGCTGATCTGAATTGCAGGTGTGGGGGAGAGGGGGGTTGCTGGAGGTGTTAATGGTTGTGTGGAGAGGTGTTCAGGGCAGGTGTGGGGTGTTTTTTCAAACCTGCAGTAGAACTCATTCAGATCGTCTGCCAGTTGCTGATTCTCCACCGTGCTGGGGGATGGTGTCTTGTAGTTGGTGATCTCTTTCAGACCTTTCCACACTGATGCTGAGTCACTGGAAGAGAATTGAATCCTTATTTTTTCAGGCACATCATTTATTACCCTCAGACTTATTAGGCTGTTAATGTCTTAATCCCTGTCAGGACAGAAGGACATAATTTTGTCATTTTACCAATGCATTACTAACATTCCAAATCATTTCCATAATACCTTTATCAGTTTCCTGAACACACAAATCAAACATGATGAAAAAAGAATTTAGAACGTGTCCTAAAGAAAGCAAAAGGTTATAAATGTTGAGAATAGGCTCTGAGATTACAGGTAACACCTCTTTCAGTAGCTCAGTGGGTACATGATCTAGCGTACATGTTTTTTGTTTTGATGCTTTGATGTCTGTAGTTTGGTGCCGTTAAACTGGGGTTAACTTGTATTTGTCTTTTTTAGATATGATGGAACTGAAAGTGGAGAGTCAAGAACTAAATGGAATGGAAGAGAAACATCAGTATGGAAAACATGACAAAAATATTTTAGTTGCTCACAGACTGAAAAGACTTCCTCACAAAACGTTGTTCAAAAGACTGGAACTAGAAGTTATTTCACATGCCAACAGTGTGGAAAAGATTTCAACAGAAAAACAAAACTTACAAAGCACATGAAAACTCACACTGGAGAGAAGCCATTCAGATGTAATCAGTGTTCAAAGAGCTTCAGAAAAATGGACTACCTTAACAGGCACTTAAAAATTCACTCTGGCGAGAAGCCTTTCACCTGCCTACAGTGTGGAAAGAGCTATACCGAAAAAGGACACCTTAAAGGCCACATGAGAGTTCACACTGGAGAGAAGCCGTTCACCTGCCAACAGTGTGGAAAAAGCTTCAGTGAAAAAAAAAAAACACATAAAAATCCACATGAGAGTTCACACTGGAGAGAAGCCATTCACTTGTCAACAGTGTGGGAAGAGTTTCACACAAAAACAACATCTTAAAGTTCACATGAGAATTCATACTGGAGAGAAGCCGTTCACATGAAAACTGTGTGGAAAGACCTTCAATGAAAGTGGACACTTTAAAGTCCACATGAGAATTCACACTGAAGAGAAGCCTTTTACCTGCGAATTCTGAAAGAGCTTCATTGACAAAAGAAATGTAAAACTCCACATGAGCGTTCACACTGGAGAGAAGCCTTTCACATGCCAACAGTGTGGGAAAAGTTTCACACAAGCAGAACATCTTAAAGGCCACGTGAGAATTCACACTGGAGAGAAGCCGTTCACCTGCAAACTGCGTGGAAAGAGCTTCTTCGAAAATGTACACCTTAAAGTCCACATGAGAATTCACACTAGAGAGAAGCCTTACACCAGCCAACAGTGTGGAAAGAGCTTCTCTCAAAAATGTCATCTTAAAGTCCATGTTAGAATTCACACTGGAGAGAAGCCTTTCACCTGCAAACTGTGTGGAAGAGGCCTCACAACAGCAATAAACCTCAGGTGTCACATGAGAATTCACACTGGAGAGAAGTTGTTCACATGTGATCAGTGTGGAAAGAGTTTCAAACAAAAAAAAAAATCCTTTAACTGTCACTTGAGTTCACCTAATAAGTGTGGAAAAAGAGTCAGCCTAAACCAGGGGTCAGCAAACTTTATGTCATGAAGTGCAATTTTTAAGTTTCCTAGTTAATCCCTGTGCCACAACCTGTATACCCCCATATGTATAAATGCACAAACTTTTTCAGTTTGCACATTGGCTTGCTGAAGATACTCAGCTACTCCTTTGTGGCGGGCCAGATCTGTGGCAATGATGTCCGAATTTTAGATGACAACATGACTGATAACAGTTTAACTAATAGCATGTTAAAATATCTAATGTAAATGTTCAAATAAAGCTTTGAAAATGTTCATAAAAAGGTAGACCTCACATTTCAGCCTTTAAATAAAGAAAAGGGTCAAGTCAAAATGATAATTGATTAATACTTAATTATATGTATTTATCTGCTCCATAAATAATCTGAATTGTATAAATGTGTAGAATCCACATAGGCCTAAGCTTGTTTTTCATCAACTGGTCAAAATTTTCGGCAGGGCATGCAAATTTGGTCCGTTTTTTGGCCAGACAAAAACTGCGCACAAGCTGAATGTAAATGTAAGTCTCTTTAAATCTACTCTATGACAGCAGGTGGCGCTGGCACCCTTTTGTATTACAACAATACGTTTCAATATATCCCCTATCATATTCTACAACAAAAGCAATCAGAGCGCCTTGCTATCACTAGTTTTATTCTGATTTCCTGAGTCCGCTATTAGCTTATAGCCCGTTAGCATCACCCGTTAATCTCACTTACATTGTTTACATTGTATTCATACACATTACCACTCACTGTTACATACTTTAATGGCGGATGTGTGTCTACCTTTGAGTGCAGGTGAGGACACGTTCGAGCTGCATTTGGTGCAGCTGGAGCTGGAGGCCGTGGAGAAGCAGATCCCCGAGCTGTTGGAGAAGCAGGCCCAGCTGAGAGAGCGGAGAGCCACACTGGAAACATCCCGGGGTAAAAGTCTGGGGTAAGTATACAGCACGCCGCTAACACTCCCACCACCTCTACTCCATGTGTTTCTCTGCACAGGCCCCATGCACCCAGGACACGATCTTCCCAGATGTCCTTCACTCCGGCGCCGGGAAACCACAGACCCTGGGTGCACCCGCAGCGGAAGACGCGAGCCAGGTCCCGCGCGAGGACCTCTCCCCCTCCGCCGCCTCCGGTCTTCGAGATTCCACCCGGAACCGCTTCGCTCCCCTCCGCGAGACGGAACGCGACACCGTGATCGTCGGAGATTCCATCATCTGGCATGTCCGTGCTACGTTAGCTGAAGGTAAAGCGCACACTCACTGTTTTCCTGGCGCTCGTGTTATCGATGTTTCTGTGCAGATACCCGCGATCCTGAAGGACGACGAGAGCATCGGTGCGATCGTCCTGCACGCGGGGGTGAACAACACCAGGCTGCGGCAGACGGAGACACTGAAGAGGGACTTCAGGAGCCTGATCGAGACGCTGCGCAGCGCATCATCCGCGACAATGATCAATGTGTCAGGACCGCTTCCCACGTATCGACGAGGACATGAAAAGGTTCAGTAGACTGTTGGCTTTAAACGAATGGTTATTGTCATGGTGTAAAGAACAGAAACTGCTCTTTGTTAATAATTGAAATCTTTCCTGGGAGCGTCCTAGGCTTTTCCGTGCTGATGGCCTACAACCCAGCAGAGTCGGCACAGAACTCCTGTCGGACAACATGTCCAGGACTCTACGCTCCATATGACTAGTAAGTCAAATCCCAAATAACTGCTATGATGACTTTTGTTCTACCCACTTAATTGATAGAAGTACTTGCGTTGTCCAATCTATAAAGACTGTTTCTGTTCTCCGAATAGTGAGGTCAAAATATAAATTTAATGCAGGATCTAGAAATAATCTGATCGTGATTAACCAGAAAAATGCAAAACAAATAAACAAAAGCAATTTTTAAAGCTTGGGCTCCTAAACATTAGATCACTCACACCCAAAGCAGTTATTGTAAATGAAATGATCACAGATAATAGTTTTGATGTATTCTGCTTGACTGAAACCTGGCTCAAACCAAATGACTATATTGGTCTGAATGAGTCTGCTCCACCAAGCTACTGTTATAAGCATGAGCCCCATCAGATTGGTCGTGGTGGCGGTGTTGCAACAATATATAGTGATATTCTCAATGTTACCCAGAAAACAGGATACAGGTTTAACTCATTCGAATTACTTCTGCTTAATGTTACAATGTCAGATATGCAAAAGAAATCTCTCCTATCTCTTGCTCTGGCTACTGTGTTTAGACCGCCAGGGCCATATACAGATTTCTTAAAAGAATTTGCAGATTTCCTCTCAGACCTATTGGTTACTGTTGATAAAGCACTAATTGTTGGAGATTTTAACATTCACGTTGATAATACAAATGATGCATTAGGACTTGCATTTACTGACCTAATAAACTCTTTTGGAGTCAAGCAAAACATCACCGGGCTCACTCATCGTTTTAATCATACGCTAGATATAATTATATCGCATGGAATTGATCTTAATGACATAGATATCGTACCTCAAAATGATGTTATTGACCATTTCCTTGTATCGTGCATGCTGAGTATTACTGATTTTAACTATGTGGCTCCGTGTTATCGTCCGGGCAGAACTATTGTTCCAGCCACCAAAGACAGATTCACAAATAACCTCCCTAATTTATCTCAACTGCTCTGTGTGCCCATAAATACACATGAACTAGACAAAATTCAATTCAATTTTTCAATTCAAGTTTATTTGTATAGCGCTTTTCACAATACAAATTGTTGCAAAGCACCTTTACAGGAAATTAAGTTTCTACAATATATTTATATATTGTAGAAACTTAATATATTTAACTTATGGTGAAATTTGGTAGTTCTGTATCTTGTCTGAGGGTAGGCATCATCTGAGGTCCTCTGAGGGGTTGGCATCATCTGTTCTCAGGTGTTCTGGATCCAGACTGAAGCTTGTGTAAGTCCTAGTTACCACGGGATGTTAATCCCGTGGCAGAAACAGAGAAGCAAATAGAGACATAATTAGCATAGCTGCTGTTCCAACCAAGCAAAAATGATTTGTTCAATCCAAGCTAAAGAACAATAATGTGTGTTTGATCATATAACTGCAGTTCAAGATTATGAGATGCATTATGTGAATGCTTGGCTAAAGAGATGTGTCTTTAATCTAGATTTAAACAGAGAGAGTGTGTCTGTACCCCGAACGCTATCAGGAAGGCTATTCCAGAGTTTGGGAGCCAAATGTGAAAAGTCTCTACCTCCTTTAGTTGACTTTGTTATCCTAGGTACTACCAAAAGTCCAGAGTTTTGCGACCTTAGGGAGCGTGATGGATTGTAGCGTGGTAGAAGACTAGTTAGGTACGCAGGAGCTAAACCTTTAAGGGCCTTATAGGTAAGTAATAATATTTTGTAACTGATGCGGAACTTAATAGGTAGCCAGTGCAGAGACTGTAAAATTGGGGTAATATGATCATATTTTCTTGACCTGGTAAGGACTCTAGCCGCTGCATTTTGGACTACCTGTAGCTTGTTTATTGAAGATGCAGGACAACCAGCTAGCAGTGCATTACAATAGTCCAGTCTAGAGGTCATGAATGCATGAACTAGCTTTTCTGCATCAGAAACAGGTAACATGTTTGTGGCTTGGCAATGTTTCTAAGATGGAAGAATGCTGTTTTTGTAACATGGGAAATATGATTTTCAAAAGACAAGTTGCTGTCTAATATAACACCCAGATTTTTGACTGTAGAGGAAGTAACAGTACATCCGTCTAGTTGCAAATTATAATCCAAGAGATTCTGTGTACTGTTTTTTGGTCCAATAAGTAATATCTCTGTCTTATCTGAATTTAATAGGAGAAAATTATTGGTCATCCAATCTTTTACATTTTTAACACACTCTGTTAGCTTAGATAATTTAGAAGTTTCATCTGGTCTTGTTGAGATATATAGTTGAGTATCATCAGCATAACAATGGAAACTAATCCCGTATTTTCTAATAATATTACCAAGGGGCAACATGTATATTGAAAATAGCAGAGGACCTAGGACAGATCCTTGTGGTACTCCATACTTTACTGGTGATAATTGAGATGACTCCCTGTTTAAATAAAGAAAGTGGTAGCAATCGGACAGGTAGGATCTAAACCATCTTAAAGCCTGCCCTTGAATACCCGTATAGTTTTGTAATCGATCTACGAGTATGTCATGATCTATAGTGTTGAATGCAGCACTAAGATCAAGTAAAACTAGCAATGAGATGCAGCCTTGGTCTGACGCAAGAAGCAAGTCATTTGTAATTTTAACAAGTGCGGTTTCTGTGCTATGGTGGGGCCTGAAACCTGACTGAAATTCTTCATAGAGATCATTTTTTTGCAATAAGGAGCACAACTGAGCAGACAATACTTTTTCTAAAATTTTAGCAAAAAAAAGTACCTGATGGAGATGACAGCATTTTCTATATTGAAAGGTCAGAAGAACCACTCAAAAGAAAGGATACAGTTCGCAGGCAATTCCCCATGAAGCTTGCTTTTGCATGTGCTGTTCATAAAGTACAAGGCTTGACAAATGTTGCACTCAGCAGAGCAACATCACACACTGGATTGCACATTGCTAACTTTGATGAAAAGAAAATTTTCTGTGATCCTGAAATAAGCTTGTCCTTGGAAAACATGCCGGAAAATTGACTTTTGTAATGTCCAGGCCATCCTACACATTCTGCAAGACTCAAGTCTTAATTCGTCTCTCAAAATCATTCATCACAACACAGAAGGACTTCAGTGTCATATGGATGATTTAAAATGCCACCATGAACTACTATTGGCTGATGTTTTGTGTTTCACTGAAACACATTTGTCTAGCTCAGCTGTTCCTGAGAATCTCCAGCTGGATGGTTACAAGTCAAGTCAAGTCGAGCTTTATTGTCATTCTGCTACATGTGTGGACATATAGTGGAACGAAATGTCGTGTCTCGCAGGACCACGGTGCTACATACTAGTTAAACATAAGATAAACATACAACAATGCAAGTATAGGAAAAACAATAGAGCTATACAACAGTTAACTATCTGACTATACATATACTAAAAATACTATAACTGCTATACCTAGTTGTCCACACATACACAAACTGAGACTGTACAAAAAACTTTACATAAATACTGTACATGAAATTGTGCGAAAGAGATATATGTACATGAAATTGTGCAGAAAAAATATATATTTTGTACATTATTGTGCAGAAGAGAGATTTTGTGGGAGACAGTGCATAGTGCAAAAAGATTTTGTAGTGCAATGCTCAAGTAAACGTATTATTTTGTAGTGCAATGTTCAAGTAGACATATTTTCTTAAGAGTCTTTGTGGCAGGGAGTGTTTATAGAAAGTGTCTAGTGTGCATATAGTGGGATGAGTGCGTTACTACAGATGGTTTGTATAGCCCACTCACCTGTGTGTAGCACATTCAGAATTGCACTTAGTAAAATTGTCAACAGTTTTTAATGAGTTGGGGGGTGGGAGGGCTGAGGTGTTCATGGTTTCAGAGGGGGACAGGGGGATTGGAGTTAAGAGCTCTCACAGCCTGGGGAAAAAAGCTGTTGAGCAATCTGACAGAGCGAGCTCTGATGCTCCGGTACCTTCTACCTGATGGCAGGAGCTGGAAGAGGTTGTGAGAGGGGTGGGTGGGGTCCTTCACGATGCTGGTGGCCTTGTTGGAGCATCGTGAAAGGAAAATGTCCAGGATGGAGGGGAGAGGGGCACCGATGATCTTTGCGGCAGTGTTCACTGTCCGTTGTAGGGTCTTGCGGTCAGCAGCACTGCAGTTCCCATACCAGACAGTGATGCAGGTAGTCAGCACACTCTCAATGGTGCCCCTGTAAAAAGTGGTGAGGATGGGTGGAGGGAGACTTGCCCTTTTCAGCCGGCGGAGAAAGTGGAGGCGCTGTTGTCCCTTCTTGTTGAGTGACGTGACGTTGGTGGTCCAGGTGAGATCCTCTGTGATGTGCACTCCCAGGAATTTAGTGCTGCCGACTCTCTCCACGGTTGAGCCGTCGATGGTCAGCGGGGGGTGGTCAACAGAGTTTCTCCTGAAGTCCATCACAACCTCTTTCGTCTTACCCACATTGAGGGACAGGTTGTTAGCACCACACCATTCAGCCAGCTGTGCCACTTCCTCTCTGTAGTGCGTTTCATCGTTGTTGCTGATGAGGCCTACCACAGTTGTGTCATCAGCAAACTTGATGATGTGGTTGGAGCTGGACTTGGCAGTGCAGTCGTGGGTCAGCAGTGTGAAGAGCAGCGGGCTGAGCACACAGCCTTGTGGGGCACCTGTGCTCAGTGTGGTAGTGCTGGAGGTGTTGCGGCCGACACGGACTGACTGAGGTCTTGCAGTTAAAAAGTCCAGGATCCAATTACAGAGGGAGGTGTTAAGGCCCAGCAGGTTTAGTTTGTGGATGAGCTGTTGTGGGATTATTGTGTTGAATGCTGAGCTGAAGTCAATGAACAGCATTCTTACATAAGAGTCTTTCTGTTCCAGATGGGTAAGAGCTAGGTGGAGAGTGGTGGATATTGCATCATCCGTGGAACGGTTTGGACGGTATGCAAACTGGAGTGGGTCCAGCGTGTTTGGGAGACTGGACTTGATGTGCTGCATGACTAACCTCTCAAAGCACTTCATCATGATTGGGGTCAGTGCTATGGGACGATAGTCATTCAGACAGGACACAGGTGACTTCTTTGGTACTGGAATTATGGAGGTGGATTTGAGACACGTGGGGACGACTGCCTGGCTCAGCGAGATGTTGAAGATGTCTGTTAGGACATCCGTCAGCTGTGCAGCACAGTCTTTCAGTACACGTCCAGGTATGTTGTCAGGGCCCGCAGCCTTTCGTGGGTTAATCCTGGATAGGGTCTTCCTTACGTCGACTGGAGAGAGACAGAGTACCTGGTCGTTTGGAGATGTGAGTAGTTTCTGTGCAGGTGTGTCGTTCTGTATTTCAAATCGTGAGTAGAAGTGGTTGAGTGCCTCTGGTAAAGATGTGTCATCATCACTGGCCTGTGGCGGGGGCTTGTAGTCAGTGATGGTCTGAATGGCTTGCCATAGGGTCTGAGTGTCTCTGCTGTCTGTGAAGTGATTGTTGATTTTTTTAGCATACTGATGTTTTGCCTTCTTGATGCCATGAGACAGATTGGTTCTTGCTGTTTTGAGAGCTGCTTTATCTCCTGATCTGAATGCTTCATCTCTGGTCTTTAGCAGCCCACGAACCTCTGCTGTCATCCATGGCTTCTGGTTGGCACGTGTGGTGATGGTTTTGGTGACTGTCACATCATCTATGCACTTTTTGATGTAAGCAGTCACAGTTTCGGTGTACTCCTGCAGGTCTGTGTGGTTGTTGTAGGTGGCCGCCTCTTTAAACATGTTCCAGTCTGTGTCCTGGAAGCAGTCCTGCAGTGCTGAGGTGGCATTGTCTGGCCATACTGTGATCTGCTTTTGAACCGGTTTGGTGAGTTTGAGAAGTGGGCTATATGCTGGGATTAGCATAACAGAGATGTGGTCTGAGTACCCGAGGTGGGGGCGGGGTTCGGCTTTGTATGCGTTCTTAACTGTTGTGTAAACAAAGTCCAGTGTGTTGTTTCCCCTTGTTGCAAAGTTCACATGTTGGTAGAACTTTGGCAAAACTGTCTTTAAGTTTGCGTGGTTGAAGTCACCGGCTATGATGAAAAAGCCGTCAGGGTTATTTGTTTGTTGTTCGCTGATGGCGCTGTACAGCTCGCGAAGCGCGTCCTTATCGTTTGCACACGGAGGAATGTAAACCGCGACAATAACAATGGCCGTGAACTCCCGCGGCAGATAGAACGGTCGACACTTCACAAACATAAACTCCACCAGTGATGAACAGTGTTTTGTCACTACCGCAGCATTGTTACACCATTCTTTGTTGATATACACACACAAGCCACCCCCGCGAGTCTTACCAGACAGTGATGAATTTCTGTCCGCTCGGTAGCAAGTTAGTCCGTGCAGCTGAATGGCGGAGTCCGGGATGTTGTCGTTTAGCCATGTTTCAGTGAAAACAAACACACAACAATCCCTTTCCTCATGCTGTGTAGATCGACTGAGTTGAATTAAGTCCAGTTTGTTTTCCAGAGAGCGAACGTTTGAGAGCATGGGTGTTGGAAGAGCCGGTCTTGTGGGGTTAGCCCTCAGCCTAGCTCGTATACCTCCGCGCTTACCGCGCTTCCGTCCTCTCTCACACCGCTTGCGACGCCGCCTTGTGCGGGTACCGTCAGTAGGCGAGGCCGCGGTCTCGAGGTCCGGCTCCAGCAGTAAACAAAGGCCTCGTAGCTTCTCAGTAGCCGCCGGCGAGAGTTTGAGTTTGTATGTCTTGTCGATATCCAAAAGACTTTGGCGATCGTATATGTATCTCGGAGTGATCTCCCGATGAATTAACGGTAAATCGACACTATTTGGAGACGAACAGACGACATTAAAAGACATAAAAGCACCGTCTTTGGGACCTGGAGAGGCCGCAGCGTCTGACCGCGCCGCCATCTTGGTCTTTTGTACACTATGTACAAACGAAACAGAAATGTATCTTACACAAACTATTCACATTTGGCTAACAGAAAAGGTGGTGGTGTAGCAATGTATGTGAAAAACAACTTTCAAGTTCATCATTTGATGTATATACAGAATGTAACAGACTTGGTTTTAAAAGTAGAAGCTCCTAGACAAGCACTTATTGCAGTAATCTACAGACCACCCAATTACAACCTAACAGAGTTTTTGATCAATCTGAATGCCCTTTTGACATCTCGGGAGATCTTTGATTTCAAGCCTGTTATAGTATGCGGAGACTTCAATGAAGCTGTCCCGTGGCAACAAACCTATTCTAAGTTTATTTCAAGAAAAAGGTTATACCCAGCTTATTAACTTTAGGACAACAGAAAACAACACTCTTCTGGATCCTGTGTTCATAAACAGTGTACACTTGCCTGTCAGGGCAGGAGTACTACAGACATATTACAGCTATCATGATCCTGTGCATTGTATTTTTGGATAGATGCAGTGATTTTCTGGGGAAAAAAACCCCAAAACAAACAAAGCAAAACAAAACAAAATCTTTATAACTCACACCATCAACAGTTCTGTAAGATAGGTATATTCTTTTAAGTAACAATATTACAGTTCTTAAATACAATGCATATCAATAAACTGTTTACTTACGTGTCTGTTTCTTGTGTGCATGTGTGTGTATGTTTTAAACAGAGAATGTGTGTGTGTGTGTGTGTGTGTATAATAAATATGTGTGTAAGAGCGATAGATAAAGAATCAGTGGAGAATAAGTGTCTTTTCCAAGGATCACCACCTTGACGTGGTGGAAAGGCTTGTGTGCTCCAGTGATCCCAAGAGTAAATCAGTCTTGAGATTTTCACTCCAATTTGACTTTCTTAAGGGTGAGGTTCCAGACTAAGCGTGATCCAAAAGGACATTAATTCAACTAAGTAAAATGTTTTTAACATATATATATATATATATATATATATATATATATATATATATATATATATATATATATATATATATATATGTTAAAAACATAGAAGCGTTGTGGGCAACAACATAAAATGTAAACAATGCAGTTTGAGGCAATCATCAGGGTCGAAGCACAATGGCTTGTAGATGAGTTATACCATGGACATGTCTCTTTTCGAGTCCTTATATGAGCATTATTATATGTACAATATTCAAATGGATAATATAGTGTCCATTCTTCAGTTGAACATACATTCAGTTATCTGAAAACTTGACAAACGTATTTTTAATATTACAAAAAAGAAGATTTTTGGAGTAAGTTGGATGAAGTAGTGGTGAGGGTACCCAAAGAAGAAAGAGTGGTGATTGGAGCGGACTTCAATGGACATGTTGGAGAAGGGAACAGAGGTGATGAGGAGGTGATGGGTAGGTACGGTGTCAAGGAAAAGAATGTGGAAGGGCAGATGGTGATAGATTTTGCAAAAAGAATGGAAATGGCAGTAATAAATACATATTTTAAGAAGAAGGAGGAGCACAGGATGACGTATAAAAGTGGAGGAAGGTGCACACAGGTGGACTATGTCCTCTGCAGGAGATGCAACCTGAAGGAGATCAAAGACTGTAAGGTGGTGGCAGGGGATTGTGCAGCTAGACAGCATCGGATGGTGATTTGTAGGATGACTTTAGAGGTGAAGAGGAGGAAGAGAGTGAGGACTGAAACAAGGTTAAAATGGTGGAGGTTAAAGGAGGAAGACTGTTACGTGAATTTCAGGGAGGAGATGAGACAGGCACTTGGTGGTGGTCAAGAGTTACAGAAAGACTGGGCGACCACTGCAGAAGTGGTGAGGGAGACAGCTAGAAAGGTACTTGGTATGACATCTGGACAAAGGAAGGAAGACAAAGAGGCTTGGTGGTGGAATGAAGAAGTACAGGAAAGCATAATGAGGAAGAAGTTAGCGAAGAAGAATTGGGATAGTCAGAGAGAAAGAGAGAAAGTAGTCAGAAGTACAAGGAGATGCGGCGCAAAGCAAAGGAAGAGGTGGCGAAGGCTAAGGAAAAAGCGTATGACAAGCTGTATGAGAAGTTAAACACTGAGGAAGGGGAAAAAGACCTGTACCGACTGGCTAGACAGAGGGATAGAGCTGGGAAGGATGTGCTATAGGTCAGGGTGATGAAGGATGCAGTTGGAAATGTGCTGACAAATGAGGAGATTGTGTTGAGAAGGTGAATGGATTATTTTGAAGAACTGATGAATGTAGAAAATGAAAGAGAGAGAAGGTTGGGTGATGTGGAAATAGTGAAGTCCAGGAGATTAGTGAGGATGAAGTGAGGGCAGCTATGAAAAGAATGAAGAGTGGAAAGGCGGTTGGTCCAGATGAGATACCAGTGGAGGCATGGAGATGCCTAGGAGAGATGGCAGTGAAGTTTTTAACCAGGTTGTTTAATAAAATCTTGGAAAGTGAGAGCATACCTGAAGAGTGGAGAAGAAGTGTACTGGAACTGATCTATAAGAACAAAGGAGATGGGAAGTGCTGCACTAACTACAGGGGCATAAATTTGATCAGCCACACAATGAAGTTATGGGAAAGGATAGTGGAAGCTAGATTGAGAGGAGAGGTGATGATCTGTGAGGAGCAGTATGGGTTCATGCCAGGTAAGAGCACCACAGATGCAATGTTTGCTTTGAGAGTGTTGTTGAAGTATAGAGAAGGCCAGAAAGAGTTGCATTGCGTGTTTGTGGATTTAGAGAAAGCTTATTACGGTGCTGAGAGAAGAGTTGTGGTACTGTATGAGGAAGTCGGGTGTGGCAGAGAAGTATGTGAGGGTGGTGCAGGATATGTGTGACAGTGGTGAGGTGTGCAGTAGGAATGACAAACTGGCTCAAGGTGAAGGTGGGATTGCATCAAGGATCTGCTCTTAGCCCTTTCTTGTTTGCAATGGTAATGGACAAGTTGACGGATGGGATCAGGGAGGCACCTCCATGGACTATGATGTTTGCAGATGATATTGT
Source organism: Spinibarbus caldwelli (assembly GCA_039654775.1). Lineage (NCBI taxonomy): Eukaryota > Metazoa > Chordata > Actinopteri > Cypriniformes > Cyprinidae > Spinibarbus > Spinibarbus caldwelli. Next base: position 39,561,838 of record CM077219.1, read on the forward strand.
GATGTGTAGTGTGAGTAGGGAACAGGTGGAGGTGAGTTTATGTGCATAAATGGGAGAGAGGGAAGCAGAACAGTACAGTTACAAGGAACAGATGTGGTGAAGGTGGATGAGTTTAAATATTTGGGGTCAGTTGTCCAAAGTAATGGAGAGTGTGGTAGAGAAGTAAAGAAGAGAGTGCAGGCAGGGTGGAGTGGGTGGAGAAGAGTGTCAGGAGTGATTTGTGATAGAAGGGTACCTGCAAAAGTGAAAGGTAAAGTTTACAAGACGGTAGTACGAGCAGCTATGTTGTATGGCTTGGAGGTGGTGGCACTGACAAAAAGACAGGAGAAGGAGCTGGAGGAGGCAGAGTTAAAGATGCTGCGATTTTCTTTGGGAGTGACGAGGATGGACAGGATCAGAAATGAGCATATTAGAGGGACGGCGCAGGTAGGACAGTTTGTAGACAAAGTGAGAGAGGCGAGACTAAGATGGTTTGGGCATGCGCAGAGAAGCACTCCTGCTCTTTTGTGATTTGGCTGAAGGGTTTGTGTTTTGAGCATTTGAAGTGTTCCAAACTGTTCAGGCACTTTTATGCTTCTCACGAGAACTCTTAAATGAATGTTTTATTACTGAATGTAACATTGTAATGCTTTGTATAACATTTTTGAATGTTTTTTTTTTTTTTTTTGCATGTACACGAGTAACACATTTAGTTTGGATTTATTTTCATTCTGGTAATTATTCTCATCTTGTCCAAACTCACAGAAAAACATCCACATGACACACTATTATAAAGATGGCACTTATTAATGTAACGGGGCTGATGAGACGTGAGACGTGCGGATCCATATGCAGGCTTTTATTTAAAGGCATAGTCAGAAGACAAGCAAGGTTCAGGCAATGGCAAACAGGTATAACACAGGCAAGACACAGAGTAGTCCTAGGGCAAGCGTGGGTCGATGAGTGGCGAACAGTATCCAACAGGGCAAGGCAGAGAGAGTAAATCCAGGTACACAGCAATAATCCAAACGAGGTGCAAACAGAGTCCGAACGGCAAGGCAAGGGTTAATCCAGGAAACACGGGCTAGAATCAAAACACAGGAAAACAGGCAAGGCAAGACTAAGACAACTAAGTGGGCTCCGTAGAGTAGCTATCGCTAGAAGAGGGATATGTGCGTGCAATACTCGGCGATCTGTGAACGGAAGTCCATGGTTTATATAAGGGGTGTAATGGGAATGAGCTGTGGGATCAGTCTCAGGTGTGAGCGTGTGATTAGTGAAATGGCTGCTGGGAAATGTAGGCTGGAGGTGACGTGCAACAGTTAGTGTAGTGCAAGAGTCCATGTAGTGACTGAGTGACCTCTGGTGGTGAGTGAACGGAAGTTCATAGACCAGATTCGTGACAATTAAAGAGGAGAGTGAAGGCATTAGGATTGCAGAAGTATTCAGCATCAAACATGAAGATACTGAGGAAAAAAAAGGTTGGTTTCCTTCTCAAAGCTGAACTCAGTTATTTGATTCTTATTCACAGTACAGCTCTACAGAAATGAATGATATTTCTGAAGAATGTCATATGATTTTCCTAATTATAGCTTTTATTTGACCTGGAGTGTAGGCTAAATGGATAGTTCACCCAAAAATTTAAATTACCCCATAATTTACTCACCCTCAAGCAGGGCTGACCCTGACCAATTTGCTGTCCTATGCAAGATTTTATCTGGTGACCCTTGCCTCACATTAACAATAGTGAATATTAACTAACTTCAACTAACAATTAACTATACATTTGTAACAGTATTTATTATTTTTGTTAGTGTTAGTTATTGACAATTAACCTTATTTTAAACTGTTTCCGGTGAAACTATAAAAATATAGGTGCTGCCTGAGTCACTTTACAAATTACACACAATTAAACATCAAGCATAATTACATCTGGTATTCCTGCAGAAAACTGTATTCATTTGAACACTTCTCTAGCATACAGTAGGCTATGTTTAATCTTCAAAATAAATTTGAAAAGTGTTCGATTTCCAGTAGATGGCAGCAATGTTCTCCTAGCCCATTCTAATGTTATCATCATCATGAATTGAACTGAGAAACGTACACCTTTAAAGTGAATTTTACATTAATTTTACTAGTTTAATAAGCTCAGTTATATACAAACATTACTAAATTAGCCAATTCAAATTAAAATTTCAATAAATCCCCAAAAACTACACAACTATAGTGTAAAATGTGTTGTCATTTTACACGAAAAATGACACTTATGTTACAAAATCTCGGATCTCTAGAACTCCAGACATTGTTATTACCCTATTTGAAACCTTTAGACTATAGGCTTTCTAGACTAGGCCAACATACAGTGTGTTCACAAACTTTTACCTCATCTAGATCCCTTAAATGCATAGGCTAAATTGTGTCTTTAGCGAGCCAGGGGATCATTCACTACCTTCTCCCTCCTTCATTTTTTATTTTTTTATTTACATATCTGATGACTTAATAAGTGCAATGTGTCAATTTATACGAGGTGGCACTGTTTGATACACAGTGACGACGTGATGTTTCACACATAATTACCGCAGACATAAAACAAAAAAATATCATTAGCAAAAATTGAACTTGTTTGAATGGCTTTACTGCAGAGCAATTACTGTATGCAATGAAATATAAATGTCACTGTCATTTGATGGTGGATGTGGTGAATAAGCTGCCAGTGATCAAATATTGAATATGAAGTCATTGAAAACGATAGAGAATATGATCGTGAATAAGAGCCAGATGCTGGATGTACTGTGGAAGTGTGCTCTGACGATGACAGCCAGTGGTGTATAAAGTACCTGAAAGCCATACTCAAGTAAAAGTACAGATATCTTACCAAAAAATTACTTTGGTAGAAGTTGAAGTCACTATTTAGAATATTACTTGAGTAAAAGTCTTAAAGTATGTGATATTTATTGTACTAAGTACAAAAAGTATTTATTAAATCTTAAACGTACTTAAGTGTTGAAAGTAAAAGTACAAGTAAATGCAAAATGGAAAAGAAGCAAATAAATATATCTAATAAAAATATTCATACAGCTTGAGTAGCAAGACTGTGTTCAGTTTTAACTCTTTCTTCCATTTTGTATTTTGGATAAGAATAATAAACACTTTATCTGGCACTTAGTGTCTTTTATTCCAACATAAGAAAACATTTCTGGAATCTGCATCTGAAATAGCATTCTAAGCACATGAGCTACGCAGCACATCGTTGGAGTGTGCACTACGTCACGGAAGTTAACACAAGTCAAAAGCGTATTTGCATGTCTCCAGAAGCTAGTAGTTTTGCTTTATAAGGACATTTGTCTTACACAAATGCATTTATTTACTTCAGAAAGCCTTTATTAACCTCTTGGAGCTGTGTGAAGTAAGTTTTATGATCGCTGGATGATTTTTGAGCTTCAAAATCTCATCTCCCCCTTTCACTACAATTAGCCTGGAAAAAGCTTGGAAGGCGCAGGGTATTTTTTTTTATGTATATATAATTCTGATTGTGTCCATCTGAAAGAAGAAAGTCCAATACACCTACGATGGCTTGATGGTGCGTAAATCATGGGGTAATTTTCATTTTTGGGTGAACTAACCTTTTAACTTGTATTTGTCTCTATTCCACTTAGACCTGAAGGTGTTGAAAGAGGAGAGTCAAAAACTGAATGAAAATGAAGAGAAGTACCTGGTTGAGAAAAATCCTGATTTCATAACAGAAGAAAAATATTTTAGCTGCTCGCAGACTAAAAAGACTTCCACACGAAAAAGAGCTCAGAAGACAGGAACTAGAGGTTTCTCCTGCCAACATTGTGGAAAAAGTTTTACTCAAAATGAAACTCTTAAAAGACACATAAGAATTCACACTGAAGAGAAACCTTTCACCTGCAAACACTGTGGAAAGATTTTTACTCATAAAGGAAACCTTAAAAAGCACAATCAAATTCACACTGGAGAGAATCCTTATGCATGCACTCAGTGTGGAAAGAGTTTCACTGAAAAATCAAATCTTAAAATCCACATGAGAGTTCACACTGGAGAGAAGCCTTACACCTGCAAACAGTGTGGGAAGAGCTTCAATGAAATAGGACACCTTGAAGGTCACATGAGAATTCACTCCAGTGAGAAGATACTTGCCTGCCAACAGTGTGGAAAGAGCTTCACTGAAAAAGGAAACCTTAAAAAACACATGAGAGCTCACACTGGAGAGAAGCTTTTCACCTGCCAACAGTGTGGGAAGAGTTTTATGCAAAAAGGACATCTTAAAAGCCACATGAGAAGTGTCGAATCAGATCCCTACCTGCCTAATATGCTATTCCCTGATCGATCCTCTGACAGGAACTATACGAACCGGTCAGACAACGTAGAAATTGATTTTGGTGATTTTTTTAGTTCAAGGAGTGCAACGAGACTGGAGTAGAGAGGTCAAGAAACAGAAGAAGAAGGAACGTCACAGGTGTGCTCAGGAGAGAGCTGGGGGATCCAAAGATCATCTTCGAGATGAAAGCAATGCTGAAGCTGATACAGAAACAATAAACGATGAATAAAAGGGTTGCAAAGCTAATAAAAGAAGTGATTGAATTGCAGGGTTTTTCAAAGGAATTACAAATGTTAATGAATGATTTAGAGAAAATGGATTTTCAGTCTCCTGTGTTAAAAGAGTAAATGTCAAAAAAGTGTTTGAGGGTATATCTTATTTTAGGGGCACAGATACTGAGTGCTCTGTGGTTTTTATCTGCTATCTAGTTGCTTTGCTTATTTTGTAAAAGAGCGGTTAAGAGTGAGGGGATGCACGAGATGGAACTTCTAGCTGAACCGTTACTTAGAATCAAATAACACTTGCTAGAGGTGTTACATTGTGGTTTAAGGTATAGGTGCTTAAGCAGGGCTCATAGAAGATGTCACTATTTTCCCTATATCTGAAAATAGAACTAGACATGCTTGCTGTTCAGAAGTGATGTTTTTTTTTTAATTTGTATTTTCTCTCTGTTTGAACTTTTGATACTTGTTTGATTCAGCCTCTGTGACAAAGATCATGCTTCCTGTTTTCAAGGAGGAGGCAGTCGCAGGCAGTAGCAGGAGGAAGGTTTTTGTTATGCAAGGTTATAAAATGCCTGGGAGACCATTGTCCAGGGCCGACAATTCATGGTGAAGATTTTACTCGCTGTTATTTTGTGTTATGTACTTATGAGTTATTGTTTTTTAATAAAACAAAACCATTGTATTGGTGATTCGTTAAATCTTTAAAACAAGGCTCTGAGTGCTTCATTAATAATAACCAGTTATCTGAACCTGAATACTACCGTGTCGAGCTTCAAGTGGTCTGAACTTGACTGAGCTAGGACAGACACCGGGGAAAAGGACCTGAAACTTCCAAACATATCCATCCAGACACGAGGTAACTATACAGCGGTTGACTGTGAACTATTTATGGGTATTAGGATTGTGAATTATATGTTTTAGTCCTTTATACTGGTGTACGAGCAAAACAGAAGTCACACAGGAGAGAAGCCTTACACATGCACTCAGTGTGGAAAGAGCTTCACTGAGAAAAGAAACGTAAAACTCCACATGAGCATTCACACTGGAGAGAAGCCTTTCATTTGCCAACAGTGTGGGAAGAGTTTCACACAAAAACAACATCTTAAAGTCCAAATGAGAAGTCACACAAGAGAGAAGCCTTACACCTGCCAACAGTGTGGAAGGAGCTTCACAACAGAAACAGACCTCAGGTGTCACATGAGAATTCACACTGGAGAGAAGCTGTTTACTTGTGATAACTGTGAAAAGAGTTTCAAACAAAAAAAATCTCTTAGCTGTCACTTGAGTTCACCCAAGAAGTGTGGAAAAAGTGTCAGCCTAAACCAGCAACATTTATGTCATGAAGTGCCAGTTTTAAGTTTCCTAGTTAATCCCTGTGCCACAACCCATATACCATATATTTTAAATATTTGCTCAGTTTGCACATCGACTCCTCTGTGGCGGGCCAGATCTGTGGTGATGCGTGTTGCAGTAGTGCTGTCACATCCGGTTACCACATGCCGTTATAACACACTCTGGCATGTTTATTTTTTTAGCATTTTGAGAGGAGAAAAGTTTACATATGTGACTTCAACAACCAGATGCATTCTGTCCAGTTTCATCTGGAATGTGGAAAAATGCCCTCTATTTTGGAGGACATTTACCCCTGGTCTTTTCTATATGATAGCTATGTGATCAGAGAAAACACATGAATTGACCAGGTACACATGAACTCCACATCCATCACAGTCATGTTGATGTGTGTGTAATGTGAAAAGGGACTCTTGTCTGCATTGATAGCCTAGTGCAGGGTTCTCAAAACTCGGTCCAGGAGGGCCACTGTCCTTCAGAGTTTAGCTCCAAAACCAATTAAACACACCTGAACAGCTAATCAAGGTCTAACTAGGCATACTAGAAACTTTCAGCCAGATGTTTTGGAGCTGCTTGAAGCTAAACTCTGCAGGACAGTGGCCCTCCAGTACTGAGTTTGGAGACCCCTGGCCTAGTGGTTAATAAACTGACATATGGTGCAACTGCCCATGTTCGAATCCTGACTCGCAGTCCTTTGCTGATCTCGTCTCTACTGTCCTGTCCTAAATAAAGCCCAAAAAACAAGGACTCTGTATACTTGGTTGAAGTTTACGGCATTAATTATTTACTGCAGAACAAGCTGTAAAGACACACTGCACGATTTTCGGCTGTCCCAGACAAAAGATTGGCATCGTGAAACAATTGTGGCTTTTTCTGTGATTGTGTCTCCTAAACGGTGGTTTTGTGTCGTACAGTGAGAGAGGTTCAAAAGACGGCCGTTGTCACGGTCTTGCGACCAAAGATAGCCAACGATACAGCATGATCATCGCACAGTGTGTTTGCTGTTACGATCCATGTTTACTGAAAAACCAATAAAAATGTGACATGAAATCAACGCGACATGGTGCTAAAACATAAAACTGCTTGCCTCAAGCTCTTATCCCTTCCTTTTTCGCCGCTTCCACTTTGATTCAGCACACATAAAAACTACAACTGCTAAAGTGTGATTTATCATGCTCTTTTTGTTTACCATTACTTCTTGATACCACTACTTCTTGAAACTTCTTGATGTTTGCTGATGTTTGTTTGCTTTTTTTAGACAATTTTTTTTTTTATAAAATTGTATAAGTAAGCCCCATACAGGTGAAAACACACAAAAAAAAATCAGAAAATTATTTCCTTTGTGGTCTTTTTTTATCTCCAATAAAAACTATTATTTGCATGTGTTTATCAGGTTTTTATTTATTTATTTATTTATTTTTTTTAAAGAAATCCCTATTAGGTTATATGGCACATGTCTTCACTCAGTTTTTCACCACACTCATCTACTTTAAGGAATATAAATCAGGGAGGACACAAACAATCTATTCAATTTGTCAGTTGATAACTTTTTGTAAAATGTTAATTTTACCATTGACTTTTTTTTTCTTTTCTTTCTTTTTTTTTTTTTGAGTCTGTGGCCCTTTAAAAAAAGTTTACTTATATGGACAAATGTTTGTTAAATTAAACATTGAAGTTAAACATCTCACAGATTATTTTCATTCAACAACAAAAATTTAAATATGTATTTCACCAATAATTTAACTCTGAACACGGATGATATGTTTTATTATTTGTATTTGAATATGTTTGCACATTTCTGATTTTAGCGTGAGAATGGGACTTTTATTTTGGAGGGGTGATATGACATCATAAGGCTGTGCCGTGCTCCTGCTCTTTTGTGATTTGGCTGAAGAAGGGTTTGTGTTTTGAGCATTTGAAGTGCTCCACACTGTTCAGGCACTTTTATGCTTCTCACGAGAACTCTTAAACGAATGTTTTATAACTGAATGCAACATTGTAATGCTTTGTATAACATTTGTGAACTTTTATTTTTTTTATTTTTTTTTAACAAAGTGCATCCGCCGCGCACGAGTAACACATTTAGTTTGGATTTATTTTCTTTCTGTTAATTATTCTCATCTTGTCCAAACTCACAGAAAAACATCCACGTGACACACTATTATAAAGATGGCATTTATTAAAGAGGAGAGTGAAGACATTAGGATTGCAGAAGTATTCAGCATCAAACATGAAGATACTGAAGAACAAACAGGTTGGTTTCCTTCTCAAAGCTGAACTCAGTCATTTGATTCTTATTCACAGTACAGCGCTACAGAAATTAATGATATTTCTGAAGAATGTCATATGATTTTCCTAATTATGGCATTTATTTGACCTGGAGTGTAGGCTAAAGAGATAGTTCACCCAAAAATGAAAATTACCCCATAATTTACTCACCCTCAAGCTATCCTAGATGTATATGACTTTCTTCTTTCAGACGAACACAATCAGAGTTTTATATATACAGTGGGGCAAAAAAGTATTTAGTCAGCCACCAATTGTGCAAGTTCTCCAACTTAAAAAGATGAGAGAGGCCTGTAATTTTCATCATAGGTATACCTCAACTATGAGAGACAAAATGAGAAAAAAAAAAATCCAGAAAATCACATTGTAGGATTTTTAAAGAATTTATTTGCAAATTATGGTGGAAAATAAGTATTTGGTCAATAACAAAATTTCATCTCAATACTTTGTTATATACCCTTTGTTGGCAATGACAGAGGTCAAACGTTTTCTGTAAGTCTTCACAAGGTTTTCACACACTGTTGCTGGTATTTTGGCCCATTCCTCCATGCAGATCTCCTCTAGAGCAGTAATGTTTTGGGGCTGTCGCTGGGCAACACGGACTTTCAACTCCCTCCAAAGATTTTCGATGGGGTTGAGATCTGGAGACTGGCTAGGCCACTCCAGGACCTTGAAATGCTTCTTACGAAGCCACTCCTTCGTTGCCCGGGCGGTGTGTTTGGGATCATTGTCATGCTGAAAGACCCAGCCACGTTTCATCTTCAATGCCCTTGCTGATGGAAGGAGGTTTTCACTCAAAATCTCACGATACATGGCCCCATTCATTCTTTTGTTTACACGGATCAGTCGTCCTGGTCCCTTTGCAGAAAAACAGCCCCAAAGCATGATGTTTCCACCCCCATGCTTCACAGTAGGTATGGTGTTCTTTGGATGCAACTCAGCATTCTTTCTCCTCCAAACACGACAAGTTGAGTTTTTACCAAAAAGTTCTATTTTGGTTTCATCATTCTCTCAATCCTCTTCTGGATCATCCAAATGCTCTCTAGCAAACTTCAGTCGGGCCCGGACATGTACTGGCTTAAGCAGGGGGACACGTCTGGCACTGCAGGATTTGAGTCCCTGGCGGCGCAGTGTGTTACTGATGGTAGCCTTTGTTACTTTGGTCCCAGCTCTCTGCAGGTCATTCACTAGGTCCCCCCGTGTGGTTCTGGGATTTTTGCTCACAGTTCTTGTGATCATTTTGACCCCACGGGGTGAGATCTTGCGTGGAGCCCCAGATCGAGGGAGATTATCAGTGGTCTTGTATGTCTTCTATTTTCTAATAATTGCTCCCACAGTTGATTTCTTCACACCAAGCTGCTTACCTATTGCAGATTCAGTCTTCCCAGCCTGGTCCAGGTCTACAATTTTGTTTCTGGTGTCCTTTGACAGCTCTTTGGTCTTGGCCATGGTGGAGTTTGGAGTTGGACTGTTTGAGGTTGTGGACAGGTGTCTTTTATACTGATAACGAGTTCAAACAGATGTCATTAATACAGGTAACGAGTGGAGGACAGAGGAGCCTCTTAAAGAAGAAGTTACAGGTCTGTGAGAGCCAGAAATCTTGCTTGTTTGTAGGTGACCAAATACTTATTTTACCGAGGAATTTACCAATAAATTCTTTAAAAATCCTACAATGTGATTTTCTGGATTTTTTTTTCTCATTTTGTGTCTCATAGTTGAGGTATACCTATGATGAAAATTACAGGCCTCTCTCATCTTTTTAAGTGGGAGAACTTGCACAATTGGTGGCTGACTAAATACTTTTTTGCCCCACTGTGTGTGTGTGTGTGTGTGTGTGTGTGTGTGTGTGTATATATATATATATATATATTAGTGCTGTCAATCGATTAAAAAATTTAATCGCGTTAATCACAGTCATGGACTGTGATTAATCATGATTAATCGCAAATTTAAAATACTAGGATTTACCTGTAAATGTGTTGAAATAAAGAAATGCATGACAAACTAGTTTAAGGAAACAGAACCTTTCACACCTACGCCAGGTATGAGACATAATCCTTATTATTCTTTTATCATTATTCTTCTGTTTTTATTCAGCCATTATCAGCCTTTAAACTGGCAATAAAACGTTTACCAAGCCACATCGCTTCAATCCCAGTAATTTATACACTTACCCAACTATTATCAAAAGTATTTCTAAATAAATACAACAAAACATTTTCTTGCGACCTTACATGAAGTATTATGACAAAATGCATTATACAGAAGAATTGGACCTGTTCTGCAGGTGCATTAGAGCTAATATTAGCATGCTTCATAAGACAATTTATTAGATTAATAGTACACTTTTACTCAGAACTCACTTTAAACCACCATCGAGTGTTTGTAATAACTTCCTTTTGTGATCACATGTGGAATTTGGTTGTTTACTGTTGTCAAAATATGCTATTTATAACCTTTTATATCGTTGCACAAATTAGCATTTCAGATGTTACATCTAAACATTCATCAAGAAAATCACATACCTACAAACCATATCCTATCGTAATCGTGTGTTTATTATCTTGTATAATCTATAGTGGCTGTTGTCATGTTTTTTTCTGCTGTGTAAAAGCCTTAACGTGTGCTCTGGCTGAAACTCACGTTGTTTATGTTACAACCGCCTCTCTGTTCTTAAGTTGCCAGGGATACATTCCAAGTATAGTACACATTAGTGAAAGGATCTATTTTAATTTTTTTTTGTCTATATACACTTTGGGCGGCCATGGTACATTATAAAAGTAGCCCAAAAAACGGCAACCCGCGGTTCTGTAATTTTTCCCGTGACTGTATTTTCAAAATAGCCCAATTGTGCCTCTGTCCTGGAAACACTGGTTCGCTGTGCCCTCATCACACAATGATAGATAACCTTCCGCGCTGCGATGACGGGAAGAAGTTGGGGTCAAACCTTATCACATGATTAATTTGCGTTAAAAAATATCAACGCATTAAATTTTTTTGATTAATCGCATGCGTTAACGCGTTAATGTTGACACCCCTAAATAATATATATATATATATATATATATATATATATATATATATATATATATATATATATATATATATAAATATAAATAATATATCTCCTGTCTCTTCCAAGCTTTATAATGGCAGTGAATAGGGGGTGAGATTTTGACGGTCATTCGTATTTGACTGACGTTAACCCTCTGGGGTCTGAAGGTGTTTTGGGGCCCTGGAGAAGTTTTGACATGCCCTGACATTTGTTTTTTTTCAGTATTTTCAAAAATATTAATGGCTAAAGTCTGATAATACTGTATTCAGCACAAACTGGGCTACAATAATATGTGAGCAATATGAATGTACATGTTTGTGTTTAAGAAAGCAATGTTTATGCATAGTTAGTGAAAAAAAATAAAATTGTCACTGAAATAAGGCCAGAGAATGTGGTAGAGTTTTTGCTACAAAATGATGTGAAAATCACCCTGTTTACTTGCTCACAGAAAACAATATATTGACTTAACATTTGTAAAACATGTTTACTAAAAATGCCCTTATGCGAGGGAGTGACAATAGCCATGAGTATTTAGTGATTCACACCCGAGAGACAAAGGGCTTCCCATAATGGTCCATCAATATGAATGTGACTGAGGCAAGGCAGGTAAGAAAGAGTGTGAGGAGAGTAAAATAATGTTTTTTTTTTTTTTTTTTATTTATTATTTGTATTTTTTACAACACAGTATAATAAAAATTCACATAGTGAAGTTCAAGGACACGTGATTGAACATACTGATCTGAACCCTGAGACTTAAACAGTAGCACACCTTTGTGCCAAACATTCATAGACTCTACTAATATCATAGTGTTAAAATTCATTCTACTTTTATATCTTGTGGTTTTATACATTATAAAACATTAAACAAACATCCTGGCATTGTGAGACATTTAAACAATGAAATGACATATTTCAAAATGTTCCACTTGATTTCATACATTTAGTCAGGAATTATAGTTTGGTAAAAGTCTAACTAGTAAAATGTGTACAAGTTATGTCACAATAACAATAACAACAGATGCAAGTAATCTTAGGCTACAGATCAGAGTGATATCCTTCACTGGATCTAGCTTCGCGACGCATTGCATTGTGAGGTAAATTCTGTAGTATTTCTCTCAGCGCGTCTTCTTCCAGAAACAAAAAGTAACCAGGATGAACTTTTCATACTTGTTTACGCTGTTTACATTAGCACGCTTCTCACATGGATGTTTAGAATTTGAAAAGCGCGATCGGCTTGTGGCCGTGACTCCATTACATGTAATGAGTTGAGACAGAAAAACTGAAGCTCGCGTTGGTTTCATACGGATTACTTTAACAGAGAATATTTATTTTGGACGTGACTTCATTTAAAAGTAGAGATTTCAAGCTTTCTATACATATATTTCTCATGGCTTTGAGGCAAGTATTCGCAAAGATTCAGGTTGTTTTATTTATGTGTCTGTGAAGAGAGGTGACAGAGACTGAGATGGTGGAGAACGTGCCCTGTTAATTTTCTTTATTTTAGAAAAGCACATTGTTTTGTTATTATTATGACTATACACAAATTAAAGTAGACCCATTGCAGTTTCAAACGATACCTTATTCTTATCTGCGAATTGCGTATCCGCATAGCTCCAGAAGCTAGTTGTTTTGCTTTATAAAGTTTTAAATAAGGATATTTGTCTTACACAAGTGCATTGATTTACTTCAGAAGGCCTTTATTAACCTCTTGGAGCTGTGTGAAGTATGTTTTATGATCGCTGGATGATTTTTGAGCTTCAAAATCTCATCTCCCCCTTTCACTACAATTATAAAGCCGGAAAGACAGTATTTATTTTTTTATTTTTTTTTTTATAATTCTTGATTGTGTCCATCTGAAAGAAAAAAGTCCTATACACCTAGAATGGTTTGAGGGGAGAGTAAATTACGGGGTAATTTTCATTTTTTGTTGAACTAACCTTTTAACTTGTATTTGTCTCTATTCCCCTTAGACCTGAAGGTGTTGAAAGAGGAGAGTCAAGAACTGAATGAAAATGAAGAGAAGTACCTGGTTGAGAAAAATCCTGATTTCATAACAGAAGAAAAATATTTTAGCTGCTCGCAGACTAAAAAGACTTCCACACGTAAAAGAGCTCAGAAGACAGGAACTAGAGGTTTCTCCTGCCAACATTGTGGAAAAAGTTTTACTCAAAATGAAACTCTTAAAAGACACATAAGAATTCACACTGAAGAGAAACCTTTCACCTGCAAACACTGTGGAAAGATTTTTACTCATAAAGGAAACCTTAAAAAGCACATAAAAATTCACACTGGAGAGAAGCCTTATGCATGCCAACAGTGTGGAAAAAGTTTCAGACAAAATGAAAGGCTTAAAGTCCACATGAGAATTCACACTGGAGAGAGGCCGTTCACCTGCAAACAGTGTGGGAAGAGCTTCACTGAAAAAGGAAACCTTGAAGGACACATGAGAATTCACTACAGTGAGAAGATATTTACCTGCCAACAGTGTGGAATTAGTTTCATTGAAAAAAGTAACCTTAAAAAGCACATGAGAGTTCACACTGGAGAGAAGCCTTTCACCTGCCAACAGTGTGGGAAGAGCTTCACTGAAAAAGGAAACCTTGAGCGCCACATGAGAATTCACACCAGAGAGAAGCCTTTCACCTGCCTACAGTGTGGGAAGAGCTTCACTGTAAAAGGAAACCTTGAGCGCCACATGAGAATTCACACCAGAGAGAAGCCTTTCACTTGCCAACAGTGTGGGAAGAGTTGTACTCAAAAAGGACATCTTAAAAGCCACATGAGAATTCACACTGGAGAGAAGCCTTATACATGCACTCAGTGTGGAATGAGCTTCAATGAGAAAAGAAACGTAAAACTCCACATGAGCGTTCACACTGGAGAGAAGCCTTATACATGCACTCAGTGTGGAAAGAGCTTCAATGAGAAAAGAAACGTAAAACTCCACATGAGCATTCACACTGGAGAGAAGCCTTTCACTTGCCAACAGTGTGGGAAGAGTTTCACACAAAAACAACATGTTAAAGTCCACATGAGAATTCACACAGGAGAGAAAGCTTTTACTTGCCAACAGTGTGGAAAGAGCTTCTCTCAAAGAGGACATCTTAAAGTCCACATGAGAGTTCACACTGGAGAGAAAGCGTTTACTTGCCAACATTGTGGAAAGAGCTTCTCTCAAAGAGGACATCTTAAAGTCCACATGAGAGTTCACACTGGAGAGAAGCCTTTCACCTGCCAGCAGTGTGGATGCAGCTTCACAACAGAAATAAAGCTCAGGTGTCACATGAGAATTCACACTGGAGAGAAGTATTTCACCTGCGAACATTGTGGAAAGATTTTTGCTCATAAAGGAAACCTTCAAAAGCACACACAAATTCACACTGGAGAGAAGCCTTATGCATGCACTCAGTGTGGAAAGAGTTTCATTGAAAAAGGAAGTGTTAAAATCCACATGAGAGTTCACACTGGAGAGAAGCCATACACATGCCAACAGTGTGGAAAGAGTTTCACACAAAATGAAAGGCTTAAAGTCCACATGAGAATTCATACTGGAGAGAGGCCGTAAGAGCTTCACTGAAAAAGGAAACCTTGAAGGACACATGAGAATTCACTCCAGTGAGAAGCCTTTCACCTGCCAACAGTGTAGATGGAGCTTCACAACAGAAATAAACCTCAGGTGTCACACGAGAATTCACATTGGAGATCACATGTGATCAGTGTGGAAAGAGCTTCAAACAAAAAAAATCCCTTAACTGTCACTTGAGTTCACCCAAGAAGTGTGGAAAAAGTGTCAGCCTAAACCAGGGGTCAGCAACATTTATGTCATGAAGTGCCAGTTTTAAGTTTCCTAGTTAATCCCTGTGCCACAACCCATATACCATATATTTTAAATATTTGCTCAGTTTGCACATCGACTCCTCTGTGGCGGGCCAGATCTGTGGTGATGCGTGTTGCAGTAGTGCTGTCACATCCGGTTACCACATGCCGTTATAACACACTCTGGCATGTTTATTTTTTTTTTTAGCATTTTGAGAGGAGAAAAGTTTACATATGTGACTTCAACAACCAGATGCATTCTGTCCAGTTTCATCTGGAATGTGGAAAAATGCCCTCTCTTTCAGAGTAGACGTAGTGCTAGGGATGGTTCGGTACTAGTATTGGTACCGTTCGGTTCTCGGACAAATTCCAAATGGAAGTGATCATCCCTATAACCTTGGAGTGGGGACTTTGGAGTGAGCAGGGCATGTGCGTGCCATTATGTAGTCGTTTGGAATGCACTTGGCGAAGGGAGCGATCTAATTTCCTCATTATCTTCAGCTGGGATGTTCCCGTGACAACGCAGCACGGTGTCAATCAGCAGATTTTCTGACGGACACCAGCATAAAAAAAAAAAAAAAAAATACATTTTATATTTTAACAAGTTTTATACATATTAGTTTTTATAGATTAGCACATTTTAAAAACTTTTTAACATTAAAATTGTATGTTTATTTGCAACAGTTATGCTAACAACAATAAAAAGACATTTATTACATTAAAACAGCAACATCTGCTGACGCACACCGTGCTACGTTGTCACGGGAACATTTATTTATTTTTGTTCCTCCAATGAAATGTTCAAGTCATATTTATTTCTTTAGAGCTTTATGTAATACAGATTGATTCAAAGCAGCTTTACATTAATAAACAGTAAAATAACAGCATCAATGTTGCAAAATTCTTAAATTATGAAAAAATAAATTCAGTTATAATTCCACATATAAAGCAGATGTACAGAAGACAATATATACAGGTGCATCTTGGCAATGGTCCAGAAGACAATCATTGACACCCTCCACAAAGAGGGTAAGTCACAGAAAGCCATTACTGAAAGGAGTGGCTGTTCACAGAGTGCTGTATCAAAGCATATTAAATGCAAAGTTGACTGGAAGGAAGAAATTGGGTAGGAAAAGGTGCACAAGCAACAGGGATGACCACAAGCTTGAGAATACTGTCAAGCAAAGCCGATTCAAACACTTGGGAGAGCTTCACAAGCAGTGGACTGAAGCTGGAGTCAGTGATCAAGAGTCACCACGCTCAGACGTCTTCAGGAAAAAGGCTACCAAGCCACTTCTGAAACAGAAACAACATCAGAAGCATCTTACCTGGGCTAAGGAGAAAAAAAAACTGGACTGTTTCTCAGTGGTCCAAAGTCCTCTTTTCAGATAAAAGTAAATTTTGCATTTCAATCAAGGTCTGGAGTCTGGAGGAAGACTGGAGAGGCACAGAATCCAAGCTGCTTGAAGTCCAGTGTGAAGTTTCTGAAGTCAGTAATGATTTGGGGTGACTTGATGTCTGCTGGTGTTGATCCATTGTGTTTTATCAAGTCCAAAGTCAATGCAGCCATCTACCAGGAGATTTTGGAGCACTTTATGCTTCCATCTGCTGATCAGCTTTATGGAGATGCTGATTTCATTTTCCAGCAGGACTTAGCACCTGCCCACAGTGCCAAAACCACTTCCAAGTTGTTTGCTGACCATGATATTACTGTGTTTGATTGGCCAGCCAACATGCCTGACCTGAAGCCCATATGGAATCTATGGGATATTTTCAAGAGAAAGATGAGAAACAGTGGATCCAACAATACAGACGAGCTGAAGCTCAATAGTGCCTCAGCAGAGCCACAGGCTGATCACTTCCATGCCACTCCTCACTGACACTGAGCCCCGACCAAGTGCAGAAATCAACATACTTTAAAGAACTTGAACTTTTCTGTTTGGCAAATCCTTTTGTTTTATTTTTTTATTTTTTTTTTTAATTGATCTTAGGAAATATTCTAATATTTTGAGATACTTGATGTTTGACTTTCATGAGCTGTAAGATCTATAAAAAAAATAAATAAATAAAAACTTTTGAAATGTTTTACTTTACATGTAATGAATTTAAAATATATATGAAAGTTTCACTTTTTGAAATGTTACAAAAATATTTTCTAAATATTGAGTTTTTCATGATATTCTAATTTTTTGAGATCCATCTGTAGTGTCATTATTCAGACCAATTTAAACAGTTCCAGATGAAGTCAAAGTAAATGAATAAATGACTGTAATAGAAATCCTTCAGCTGCTGATGTGCAATCAGTGCAGCTTTACTGTCATCTAGAGCTGAAACTGAGGAACTGACTGAAAATATCAGTGTCTTCATTACAGATGACAGTCCACAATAATAATAAATGTAATGTTTGACAATGTAGTTATTAAATCTACATGGCACTATATGAATTATATACAGAACTATATTCTTAATAAAGGGACCCAATTCAGTTCATGCATTCATGATCTCTAGACTGGACTATTATAATGCACTGCTAGCTGGTTGTCCTGCATCTTCAATAAACAAGCTACAGGTAGTCCAACATGCAGCGGCTAGAGTCCTTACCAGGTCAAGAAAATATGATCATATTACCCCAATTTTACAGTCTCTGCACTGGCTACCTATTAAGTTCCGCATCAGTTACAAAATATTATTACTTACCTATAAGGCCCTTAATGGTTTATCTCCTGTGTACCTAACTAGTCTCCTACCACGCTACAATCCATCACGCTCCCTAAGGTCGCAAAACTCTGGACTTTTGGTAGTACCTAGGATAACAAAGTCAACTAAAGGAGGTAGAGCTTTTTCACAAATGGCTCCCAAACTCTGGAATAGCCTTCCTGATAACGTTCGGGGTTCAGACACACTCTCTCTGTTTAAATCTAGATTAAAGACACATCTCTTTAGCCAAGCATTCACATAATGCATCTCATAATCTTGTACTGCAGTTATATCTGATCAAACACACATTATTGTTCTTTAGCTTGGGTTAAACAAATCAATTTTGCTTGGTTGGAACAGCAGCTATGCTAATTATGTCTCTATTTGTTTCTCTGTTTCTGTAACTAGGATTTACACAAGCTTCAGTCTGGATCCTGAACACCTGAGAAGAGATGATGCCAACCCCTCAGAGGACCTCAGATGATGCCAACCCTGAAACAACACACAGAACTACCAAATCTTGCTATAAGTTTGATTGCAACATATAATAATTGATGTTAATAGTGTTCATCGTCTATTTGATTGTCTTTAATTGATTTTTCTGTACATTTCTGCCATATGTACATTAACTGAGTCACCAATGATAAGCTACTACTAAATATATTGTACAAACTTAATTTTCTGTACAGCGCTTTGCAACAATTTGTATCGTGAAAAGCACTATACAAATAAACTTGAACTGAACTGAATGTAATTATAGCAATAAAAGGCATATACCTGTAATGCGTGTCTGGTGTATAATAAAGCGCACGACGAAGGAGTACAAACAAAGAGTTCCTTTTAATAATCCTCAGGGGCAAAATACAAAACGCAATCAGGGAGAAACAGAAACAGGTGTGGAGCTAATTAACTAATTACCATGGAAACAAACTAGGTAGGATGACGGGGACATAGAAAACTAACTGAAAACAGATCATAACCGTGACAGTTCGCCCCCTCCCGGAACGGTGCGTCCTCGCACCGAAAAACATAGTCCAACAGAGGAGGGAGGGTGGGGGTTCAGGAGGTGGGCGTGGAGCAGGTGAAGGGCAGGCAATGGGAAAGGGGCGAAAAGAGTCCAAAAAAATAAGTCCAAGGGGGAGTAGATGGAGGGAGAAGCCAGGGAGGAGCCCGGAGCAGGAGGAGCCAGGTGGAAATCCAGAGGCCAGCCAGGATGGTGGCCCACGGTGGAGTCGACGGCGGGAGGAGCCATGGTGGAGAAGGGACAGTCGACACCAGGGGGCCTACTGAAGGAGACTGAGCCGATGGACGAGGAGCCCAGGATGTAGCCGAGCAGACGGAGAGCCAGGGTGACACGGAGGCTCCGGAGGGCCTAGGCGGAGCTGAAGGCTCAAGCGACCGAGGCGGAGGCAGGGGTCCGGAAGACCGTGGTGGAGCCGGTGTGACTGAGGATGAAGGTGGAGCCGAAGGGAAGGAGGAGCCTGACAGAGCCGGAGGGACAGAGTGACGAGGCGAAGCCAGAGGAGTGGAGTCCCGAGGCGGCGGATGGTCGACGACTGACCAAGGCGGAGCCGGAGGGACGAGGGAGCCCGGTGGAGCCAGTGGGATGACGGGCCACGGTGGAGACGAGGGAGCTAGGAGCCCAGGCGGAGCTGATGGGTCGAAGGACCGAGGTGGAGTCCAGGGCTCAGAGGCTGGAGGTGGAGACAGGGGATCCTCACGCCTGGGCGGAGCTGGAGGCTGGAAGTCCCGAGGCGACGGATCAGCGCGCACAGCTGGCGTTGACTGAGGGTGAGCTGAGGGACTGACAGGCACCAGCGGAGATGGAGCTGAGGAACTGGCTGGTTTGAGAGGAGGCGGGAGAGGGAGGCTGGGAGGGAACACAGGAGGACATGAGCTGGGCGGAACCAGCGGAGACACAGGAGATTCAGGGCTGGACGGAACCAGCGGAGACAGGAGATTCAGGGCTGGACGGAACCAGCGGAGACACAGGAGATTCAGGAGCACAGGGTAATACTTCTCCAAACCAGTCTATTAGGTCCATTTCAAAGATGTCCCTTAGTTCCTCATAACTCCCAGAAACCAGGTGCAGCTCACCCTCAGTTGCGGGAGTGTGGGCGGGGCTTCCCTCCAAGCCCTCGAACACCACCAAAACTCCCTCAGGGACGGGCGATGTTGCCAGCTCACGCACTTGGTCAGACGATGATTGTGGCTCAGGCTCCGTGGCGATGATCAGCTCAGTCGCGGGTTTGCGCGCTGGCTCACGAGTCGCGGCAGGCTCAGGCTCTCCGTCTGCGGTGGGCTCAGGCATTAGCTCCGTGCAGCAGGATGACGGCTGACTGGTCTCTGGTTCGGGAGTGGGGCTGGAGATGTCTTCCTCGGCGGGGCAGACGGAGAAACACAGTCCATTACTCTCCAACACCCACTCCACGAAAGCGGCGAAATCCTCCTTTGGACCGTTCGCTGGCAGGCGTGCCTTACACCGCTCGCTCAGGCTGGTGATGTAGAAGATGCAGAGCGAGCGATCCGGGAAGTGTGTAAGGCACGCCAGATCGAGAAAGTCCCTGGTGTGGTCTTCCAGCGAACGGTCCTGTTGCTCCAGGCACAGGAGTTGGACGGCTGGCAAGTCCATTCTGGGAGAGGAGCGAAAAAAATAAAAAAAATAAACGGAAAGAAAAACGCCGCTAAATTACTCACTTGAGGGTCTGCTATTCTGTAACGCGTGTCTGGTGTATAATAAAGCGCATGACGAAGGAGTACAAACAAAGAGTTCCTTTTAATAATCCTCAGGGGCAAAAGGCACAACCAAACACAAATCCAAACGTAGGAGTAAACGTAGAAGTAAACGTAATAGCAGACAAAGGCAGAGGGGAGAACACAGGCTTTAAATACAAAACGCAATCAGGGAGAAACAGAAACAGGTGTGGAGCTAATTAACTAATTACCATGGAAACAAACTAGGTAGGACATAGAAAACTAACTGAAAACAGATCATAACCGTGACAATACCCATACAGCAAAAAATAAAACAAACAAACAAATAAATACATTTTTGGCCAATTTTTGTATTAAAAAAAATGTAAGCGGCAATAAAAGAGTAATAATTGAGTAATAATTAAGTTGAATAGATATTTTCCAGGGCTGCATCTTTTCTTTTCTTTCTCAATTACTGCCAAATTCACTGGAATATATGAAAAGTAAAAAGGCCCAGAAATTTGTTGGAATAATAAGATAACTTGATTTATTTGAAGAGGAATGAAGAGACCCCTACTTACACTTTTTACTCTTTTTTTTCCCTTTTTCTTTCACTGTTCCTTTCTATCTATCTCTCTCTCTCGTCTTTCAGAATGTTTTTTTTTTTTTTTTTGCCTCTGTTTTGTCTGATATGTGCTTTGCTTAATATTTGTTTATTTGCATTTATCAGTGCCACTGTAGATGTATTATCTGTTCAATATGTTCAATAATAAATAAATAAATTAAATAAATAAATAAATAAATATTAAAAAAATCCCAGAGCTGGCGTCACAGCACAGGTCACGTGACGGGCGGGGCGGAGAGAGGAGTCACGTGGTGCCGGAAATAAAGTGCGCAACTGTTTATCGAGGAGCTCTTGATCACTGATCGCGGATTATTAACACACTGCGTTATTAAACAGCGTCGCGCTGAAATTAACATCTGATTTGATTGAGTGTTAACATGACGCTGAACCGAAACCATCACCCGAACGGAGGAGTCCTGATTCAGGCCGGAGAGAGGTACAAAACAACAACAACAACAAACTAAATAAACAACGACACAAACACCACGATATACAAGAACACACACACATACTGTCATCTTACACACACCATACATGACATAACACACACACCCATCTGCTGACCCTTCTATGACATATGTATATTACTTAATATTCAACTGTGAATAAATATTTAGCGTCAGCTGTATTCTTTTGCTTCATTAGCTTGATAAATAATAAGTGTGCATGTGTTTGTCATCTTATCTGTGCTTTTACATTGTGCTGTCAGGTCTCTAATGTCATGAATAATTGTAGATTGCTTAATTAATCAATGTAAATCGTATGATTTAGTGACTGTGTTTTTAATTTCTGACCCTCACAGTTAAGATGTCTGACTTAAAGGGATAGTTCACCCAAAAATTAAAGTTCTGTAATTAATTAGCCTACTCACCCTCATGTCGTTCAAAACCTGCAAGACCTTTGTTCATCTGTGGAACACAAATTAAGATATTTTAGATGAAATCCGAGAGATTTCTGACCCTCCATAGACAGCAATGCAACTGACACGTTCAAGGCCCAGAAAGGCAGTAAGGACATCGTTAAAATAGTCCATGTGACATTAGTGGCTCAACCTGAATTTTATGAAGCTATGAGAATATTTATTTGTGTGCAAAGAAAACAAAAATAACATTATTCAACAATTTCTTCTCTTCTGTGTCGTTCTAAAATTCTTGTATTCTCATAGCTTCATGAAATTACGGCTGAACCACTGATGTCACATGGACTATTTTAACAATGTTCTTACTACATTTCTGTGACTTGACCGTGGTAGGAAACTCTCAGATTTCATCAAAAATATCTTAATTTGTGTTCTGAAGATGAACGGAGGTCTTATGGGTATGGAACAACATGAGTAATTAGGCTAATGACAGAATTTTTATTTTTGGGTGAACTATCCCTTTAAGATCAGATCAGTGTGAACTGTCAAATCATCATCATCATCATCATCATCATCATCATCATTATTATCATCACAGACAGACAGACAGGCCTGAGGCCATTGTGGGTGATTTCTGAAGGAACTGTAGTAACTGTGTGTGTTCACACGTGTTGAGAAACTCTGTGGTGCTGTTCTGGGAACAGATGTGTGCTTGACCTCTCAGTGTGACCTCACTTCCTGTTTTCATCCTTCTCTTTCAGCATTTTACGAGAATGCAAGAATGTCGAACTTTCCTTCAGTGACGTCACGCCCAAAAACGACCTGTTCAAGGGGACCAAGAAGGGCTCGGTCTTCCTCACCCAGTACAGGGTAACTATAACCCACCGACTTAACTAATTCATAACCTATCCAAACACAGATTAACTAATCCATAATCCACCAAAAACATTTTAACTAATCCAAATAACATATCCAACTACGGGTTAACTAATCTATAACCCAATCAAGCACAGCATAGGTAATCCATAACTTATAAAACACCTGAACACATCTTAACTAATTCATAAACTATCCAAATAAAGGTTAACTAATCTATATTCCACTCAAACACATTTAAACTAATTCATAACCCACCCAACACACCTTAACTAATCCATAACATATCCAAGTGCAGGTTAACTGATCTATAACCCACCCAAAACATCTTAACTAATCCAAAATTTATCCAGTTACAGGTTAACTAATCTATAACCCACCCAAACACAGAGTAACTAATCCATAAATCACCCAAACGCATCTTAACTAATCCATATCTCTTTACTTTTACTTTACTTTGTCATTTAGCAGACACTTTTATCCAAAGCGACTTACAAATGAGGACAACAGAAACAATCAATTGTAGTATTAAAACAACTAAAACTGATCCAAAACTAAAAGCTAAAACTTTATAAATAGTATATATACACACACATTAAAAAAATAATTAAATAAAAATGAGAAATGCATGACAAAATTTCTAAACTTAACATTTAAATGAAAACAAAATAAAGCTACAAACAATTCAAAATATTAAGAGAACAAAAGGTATAAGAGTAATAATGATTCTAACATAAAACTAAGCCAAACACCAAAAACAACTACGTGTATGTATACACACACACACACACACACACACACACAGACATATCCATAAATTCAATATTATTTCATTTCCATGTAGTTTGTTGAAGTACTTTGGAATCAACTGCCACTGGACATCCGCCTTGCACCTTCTATTACAACTTTTAAAATGAGGTTGAAAGCATATCTTTATTCCCTGGCATTTTAATTTGGATTTTATCTATGTTGTTTTGTTTTATTGCTTCATCTGTCTTGTTGTTTTGTGTTTATCTTTGACATTGTTCAGCACTTTGGTCAGCTTTGCTGAGATAAATGTGCTATATAAATAAACTTTACTTACTTACTAAAATAACTCAAATTAATTAAAACTAAAACTTAATAAATAACTTATACAGACATAATAGAAAAAAACTAATAAAATGACAAACATTACTACAACTGTAACTAAAATTTAAATAGATAACATATACAAATCAAACTACATTAGTTTAACAGTAATCCTAAAAAAATAACTGTGCCAAACATACAAGTAAGAAATGGTTATAAAAACTGAAAGAGAAGTGAAACAAGTAATAGGAAAGAGGATAAATGAAAAGCGATACTTATCCCTTGCCGGTGTCCCTGTCCGGTGGAGTCGCACGGTAGAGTCGATGGTCTTTACACACTTCGGTCTTTACACACTTCGGTCTTTACACGAAGAGGGCTTCACACGAGGGCTGCTGCGACCACGACCACTGCCGCGGTATAATAACCTTTTTTTATACCCGTCTAACAAATCACTAATTGAATTCAGCTGGACACACTTACCTGTTAATCACAATAAATGCAGACACTATCAAGGTACGCCATAGAGTACGAGACCAAACGCGATTTCAGCACGTCTCACTCTCATCCAAACATATTTTAACTAATCCATAACATATATAATCCACCCAAAATCTGTTTAACTAATCCAAAACTTATCCAAATACAGGTTAACTGATCTATAACCCACCCAAAACATCTTAACTAATCCATAACTTATTCAAATACAGGGGGCTGTGTCATAAAAGACGCTAAGAAAAACGGGGATTAAAGCCCAAAACCTGACTTGAAATAACCTAACAAATCAATCAGGACTAAAGCGGTTTCATAATTGACAATTTAAGTTCACGCAATCTCACTAATTCGATCCAGGCTCAGTGAGTCAAGATAATTTGATGTGCACGCTTATTCTTAAGCAGCCCTTAATGTTGATCACAGATCAATCGATCCACCATGGCAAACAGCGAATATATTTGTGCTGTTTAATGCATTTGAGACGTTGAGTTTTCCCCAGTGCATAACAGACATCTCACAGTTATATTCTTCATCTGTAAATGTTAGAAAGTTATGAAAATATATCCATTTTGCTGTCAGGAGTGGGCGAGGCTTACGCGAGTGAATGAGCGCTGCTAAACAGATGGAACACATAATAATAACGCAATAATTTTGAGTAAATATACATTTTGGTAAAATATTTGTTGTTGCACATTAAATGTGACACGTAGAATTTAATGTTATGTTTTAATGTTCTACTATAACCATAAAAGGTACAGCTGTCATAAAACCCGAGAGAATGCATGGCTAGAAACTGCTGATCAATGTTAAAATGTTTTCATATATCTTAAAAGAAAAAAGGTCATTAAATTTTGGGCACAATACATTAAATACAGTCGCTTGTAGCTTATATTTTTATTTATTTGATTTATTTGTTGCGTTTTCTGTATACTTTTTTTTTTGACTGATAATAAAGTCAAGTGAGAGTGTCAGTGGGTAATATCATTGCATTCCTATTGGTCAGTGTTAGAGGAGTTCAGCTTAGCCTGACAGTTAGCCTGCTCTGGACCAGGTAAGTTTCCCAGCATTAGTTGCCAGAGTGACTGAGCTTGAGCTATGGTAAATTTGCTTTATGAAACCAAATCAAGTGACTAAGTCAGACTAACTGAAATAAACCTGGCTTATTTGGTAAACTAATCCAAAACTTATACAAATACAGGTTAACTGATCTATAACCCACCCAAACACAGAGTGACTAATCCATAACTTATTCAAATACAGGTTAACTAATCTATAACCCACCCAAACACATCTTAACTAATGAATAACCCACCCAAACATAACTTAACTAACCCATACCATATCCAAATATAGGTTAACTAATCAGTAACCCAACCAAAACCATTTTAACTAATACATAACCCATTCAAACACATCTTAACTAATCAGTCACCCACCCAAACACCCATAACTCACCCAAACATTAGTTAACTGATCCCTAACCTACCCAAACATGGGTTAACTGATCTATAACTCACCCAAACACAGGCTAACTGATTCCTAACCCACCCAAACACGGGTTAACTGATCCCTAACCCACCCAAACATGGGTTAATGGATCCCTAACCCACCCAAAAACGGGTTAACGGATCCCTAACCCAATCAAACACGGGTTAATCGTGTGTGTGTGTGTTGCAGATGGTGTTTGTTAGCAGCACGATGAAAGAGAAGTTCTGCTCCTTCATGTTCCCATATTACCTGATGAAGAACTGCAGCATCGAGCAGCCGGTGTTTGCTGCAAACTACATCCAGGGTTTGATCAAAGCCGAGGCGGGAGGTACACTGCTTTACCCAGCATGAACCTGCCGCGTGTCCTTAATGTGTCCTATACGGCTCACGCTCACGTGTCTCTCTCTCTCTCTCTCAGGTGGATGGGAAGGTCAGGCCAACTTCAAGATGTCTTTCCCCAGCGGAGGAGCCATTGAGCTGGGACAGCACCTCTTCAAACTGGCCACCAACGGTCAGGAAACAATCACTGAGTCACTGAATCACTGAGTCAATTAGTCACTGAATCACTGAGTTATTCAGTCACTGAATCAATGAATCACTGAATCAATGATACATTGAATTACTGAATCAATGAATCACTGAGTCACTCAGTCACTGAGGAATCAACGAGTCACTGAATTAACTGTAGTAACTGAAAAACTGAATCAGTGAATCACTGAGTCAGTGAATCACTGAGTCATTGAATTAATAAGTCACCAATGCCTTGTACAAATACCCACACTTGCAGTCTTTGCACATGACCATTTGACTACTTATATGATGTATTTCCCAAGACCGCAAGTGTGGGTATTTGGACAGGGCAGTCAATGGATCTCTGAATCACTGAGTCACTCAGTCACTGAAACAATGAATCAATGAGTCACTGAATCACCAAATCAATGAGTCACTGAGTTACTCAGTCACTAAATTAATGAATCAGTGAGTCACTGAATCACATAATCAATGAGTCACTGAATCACTGCACATGCTGTGTGATCATGACCCAGTGCTGGACTGTTTTATGTCACATATGAAAGTTTTTAAGAATGGCTTTATGAATGTGTGTGTGTGTGTGCAGCGTCTCGAGCTCCTCCGGCTCAGAACGGAGCGTTTGGATTGGCTGCAGGGATGAATGGATACGCCAGTCCAGCCATGCCACAGCCGTACCCGTACCCGTACCCGTATCCCAGCATGCCACAGGCTGGTTACAGCCCCTACCCACAACCCCCCGCTGCTGCAGGTACAGTCAGAGTGTCTGAGCTGAAGAATCACGCATGTCTTCATAAAGGATGAGCTGTGTAACTCTCTGTGTGTTTGTGTGTGTGTGTGTGTGTGTAGGTGTGTATCCCAGCGCTCCCATGTACATGGCTCCTCCTCCTCCATACCCTGGACCTCCTCAGGACTGGTGTCCTCCTCCAGGTAAACACTTACACACACTCACATTACATTTACATTTAGTTATTTAGCAGACGCTTTTATCCAAAGCGACTTACAAAAGAGGACAATAGAAGCAATCAAAACCAACAAAAGAGCAACAACATGCAAGCGATATGACAAGTCTCGGTTAGCCTAACACAGTACACATAGCAAGGTTTTTTGTTTTTTTTTAAAGAAAAAAAGTAGATAGAATAGAAGAAAGAAAGCTAGTGTTAGTTTTTAAAGAAAAAGTAGCAGTTAGAGAATAAATATGCAATTGATAGAGGGTCAAGGGGGTGTGTGTGTGTGTGTGTGTGTTTTTTTTTGTTTTTAAATAAAAAGAAGACAGATGGATAAAATAGAATTAGAATAGAGAGTGATAGAGTTAGAGGGTCAAATAAAGATGGAAGAGATGGGTTTTCAGCCGTTTCTTGAAGATGGCTAAGGATTCAGCTGCTCGGATTGAGTTGGGCAGGTCATTCCACCAGGTGGGAACGGTTAATGAAAAAGTCTGTGAAAGTGATTTTGTGCCTCTTTGGGATGGCACAATAATGCGGCGTTCACTTGCAGAACGCAAGCTTCTAGAGGCACATAGGTCTGAAGTACTGAATTTAGGTAAAGGGGTGCAGAGCCAGAGGTGGTTTTGTGGGCAAACATTAATGCCTTGAATTTTATACGAGCAGCTATTGGTAGCCAGTGCAAATTGATGAACAGAGGTGTGATGTGTGTTCTTTTCGGCTCATTAAAGATTAATCTTGCTGCGGCATTTAGAATTAATTGTAGAGGTTTGATGGAATTGGCTGGAAGACCTGCCAAGAGAGCATTGCAATAGTCCAGTCTGGACAGAACAAGAGCTTGAACAAGGAGTTGTGTTGCATATTCCGAAAGAAAGGGCCTGATCTTCCTAATATTGCATAAAGCAAATCTGCAGGTCCGGACAGTTTTAGCAGTGTGGTCTGAGAAATTCAGCTTATCATCAATCACAACTCCAAGGTTTCTGGCTGTTTTTGAAGGAGTTATGGTTGATGAGCCTAACTGGAAGGTGAAATTGTGATGAAGTGATGGGTTTGCTGAAACTACAAGCAGTTCTGTCTTAGCTAGGTTGAGTTGAAGGTGACAGTCCTTCATCCAGCAAGAAATGTCTGTTATACATGCTGAGATACGAGCAGCTATCGTCGGATCATCAGGATGGAATGAGAGGTAGAGTTGAGAGTCATCAGCATAGCAGTGATACGATAAGCCATGTTTCTGAATGACAGAACCAAGTCATGCCAGAAGTGGTCCAAGAACTGAGCCCTGAGGCACCCCAGTAGCTAGATGTTATACATATGTTATGTTATACACGCATATATACACACACACACACACACACACACACTCACTCACTAACTCACTCATATATATATATATATATATATATATATATATATATATATATATGTATATGTGTATATATATATGTATAATACACACACACACACATTTACATTTAGTCATTTTGCAGACACTTTTATCCAAAGCGACTTACAGTTGGGGAATACAAAAAGCGATTCATCTTAAAGAGGCAAACAGACACAGGAAGTGCTCATAATACCAAGTTTTAGGCATTGTTCCAAACTAGTACAAGCTAGAAAGGGAAGGAATAAATAAAGAGAAAGACAAAGTTTTTTTTTTCACACGTGTTCATAGCAGATCTAAGCTGGTATTGATTGGTTCTACGTGTAGTATAATGTTTAAGCGGATGTTATTTTTTATATTTTATTTTTTTTAGGAACAGTGTAAATTTTATATATATTTTGGTGGATGTATGTACTATGTATTGATTACTTTTGTTATAGATTTAGGTGACAATTTTACCATCAGTCCAGGGACTGCAGATGCAAAATAGCCTTCTGGCACATCGTACATTTATGTATTATTGATGTGCATTGTCCCTGTCAAATAAACCTGAAATGAATAAATAAATAAAATAAATACATGATCTCTGTCTGTGTGTGGTCCTCAGTGGCTCCAGGAAATGCCAAAGCAGCAGAAGCAGCCAGCAGTGCCTTCTACAATCCCAGCAACCCTCACAGTGTCTACATGCCCATGGTGAGTTAGTTTTTAAATTAAAAAACAGTACTATAGTTATTTTTAATACTGTTAATTTTATTTTATTCATTTTAGTTTTAATGATGAATCTCTGAGTATTTCAGCTGACATGCTGAAAATTAATAAAGATTAGATTAAGATTTGGAGGTAATTATTAACTCAACTGTGAGATAGGAATAATTCAAACAAATACAAATATAACTAATGTTTATTATTTCCATTAGGAATGCAGTATGCTTGAGATAAATGAGTTTCTAATCACTGAAAACTAGGAACAAACATGTAGCATCTCTGTAGGCTTTTTCTGAACTCTGTAGTAAATGTGTGTGAAATGTGATGTTTTTCACTGTGCTGTGAATATAAATCTTTAACACTCAAACACGCATGTATTAAAAAATTAAAAATTCTGTTTAGTTTTATTTTAGTTACTTTTTAAAGACAAGATTTGTTTTACATTTTTATCTAGTTTTATTTTTGCATCTAATTTTATTTCTAATCTTATTTTCTTTTAGTAGAATCAAATGTGAACACATCAAATACACAAACTCAGAGCTCTTCACTATAACCTGACAAAATAAAAGTTTGGTTTAACTTGAACTTTTGACAGAAATGCAGTATAATAGTAATAAAAAGAATAATAAAAATAAAATAAATAAAAACAAATATCAGTATAAAATCATTTCATCTGATGACATTTTATAATACTGAATAAATTGTTTTATGAATTAATTTATAATGATAATTCTGTATTAAATCATAAACCACAAAATCCAGAAGAAAAAAAAAACTCATAGCATTTGTATTCATTATTAAATTGTTAAATGAATTGAGTTGATTTGACCAGAGAAAATAAAAAGGATTTCATAGGGTCATCAAAAAGTTATAAAAAAGAATCCAAATGTAAAACCTGCTTTCTTATTAATCCACTTTATTAATCCAAGTTTATTTCTCACTATAGAAGTGCATGTTCATATTGATGTGAAGCGAATCACTTCTACATGTGAGTCATTTGAATTGATTCCTCGTGTTTGCTGTTGTTCGGTCAGGATCAGCCTCCTCCGTATTTCCCTCCTGAGAATCCAGACAAGAAGAACAACTGAACGACCCGAACATGGACTCTTCTGGAGGATCGGAGACATTCGCTCGTGTGCTGGATGATTCTTTCTGATCGGTTCATTTGATTCGGTGTGTTTCTATCTGGCAGAGTTGAAGCAGCCGATTCATATATGCAGATTTACTATTTACCCAGAAAAAAAAGTAAAATTAACACTTCTATTTCTGCCTACTCAGTTTTTAATCCTGGTGTGTGTGTGTGTGTGTGAGTGTGTGTGATGCTGAACTCTTCTGTAAATTCCTTTTGATAATATTATAATCATAATTCATAGCTGACAGTGGATCAGGCCTGATAGAGTTGTAGACAGATGAATAAAGCTTTATATTCTGTCACTGTTCTTGTGTTTCTGTTCATATTTTTTTTTCCAAGCCCATTTTACCAATTCCAAACGACATCAATCTTAATAACTACTATTCATTTTGTATTTATAAGTTTATATAATTGTCTATTTTATTTATAATTTATAATTTTTTTTATTTATATTTATAAGTGATATATAATTGTCTATAAAGGCTGGAAGTTAAATACTCCTAATATTCAGGTGTGCAGAATTATTAGGGACTTTTTCTTTTACAGATAAAATGAGTCAAAAAAGATAGTTAACTCAGACTGAAAGTCAAAAAATTATTAAATGCCCATGAGAAGAATGCAATACTAGAATTTGCAACGTGAAGGCATGACCATTGGGCAGCAAAAAAAAAAAAAAAAAAAAAAAAAAATCAGGTGGAGAAGAAAAGACACGTTAACTGCAAAAGAATTAAGGTGAAGAATTAGGTGTAAAACCATCAGGAAACATTTAGCCTCCAGCGCCACCAAGTGCAATGTGTCAGGTTCTCAGAGACTTTGCTTGGGTAAAAAAATCCTAAAAAATGGCCTTCACTTATTAAGAATAACATGCTGAAGTGTAATAAAATACATGACGGCTGATTTTTTTTTTTTTTTTTTTTTTTTATATATAGGCTTTATAGACAGATAGGTTGAGACTGACTCTTGAAGAACCAGCACCACATCCTCTTGTACCACTGTTTGAAGAATTGATCTTCCAGAATCTGACAGTAAGTTCTGGGAGCTCATTTTTAGTCTATTTCTGCAAGACAGACTTTTTAGAATAGAAGATTCCCAAAGCTTCAGAACTTCAATGATATTTTGACCACTGAACTAGGAAATGTCCCCAGTTTTCATTTCAGAAATCAGGGCCCGTATTCACAAAACATCTTAAGGCTTAAAGTAGCTCCTAACTTGCCGATTTAGGAGAAAATCTTAAAAATAATGGGCGTGTCAGTCCTAAGTTTAGGACTCCTAAATTTTTGCTCTAAGAGTTATTTCACAAAGCGTTTTAGCGCTAAAACTAGCTCCTAAATCTGTGAAACGTTAGGAGTAAGTGAAGAGGACTCCTAAGTCACTTAAGACCAACTCGCAACTATCCTAAAATGACTGTTTTAGTTTAAACATTTAAACATTTTAGAAACATTTGACAGTAATGAGCTTTTAAAAAGGCATTACCTTTAGGTTTTGGAGGTTATCCTAACTCCAACATTTCCTTTAATTATATCCTTTTCATTAACCAGTTGGGCAAGAAGTAACAGCTGTTCTTGTGTCCAGTTTGGTTTTCTTTTACATTTGCATGTCTTACTATCATCCATGATTATTCTACTCTGTTAATTAAAAGGAGGTTTATATGCATATCCGCTATAAGCATACATGTGAGAGGCTGAAAATTAGCTGAACATACAGTATACTTGTTTAATTATTGACACTTTAAAATCTTTATTTGAATGTGGCAACATTTTTTTGTTTTAAACCTTTATTTGAATATGGCAACATAATATTGCACTCTAATATTATGTTGCCATATTTAAATAAAGGTAATGGAAAAACGAGGCTTTTAGAAACTGAATCAAATGTCAATTCTTGTTTCGAAGCACTCAAACTCTTCACGCTGGTGCCGTCTGCCGGTCAGAAACACATAAATGCACCAAAAACTCAGGTGAAACGCCTTTTACAAACCAACAGCTAATGTTTTAGTGGAAGCGTAAGCTATTAAATGCAATTAACAAATCATCTGATACCACTGAATATAAAGTGTCTGTGTAATATGTCTTATTTTATCAATTTGTAGGCCTTGTTTTGTTTGTTTTATGGAGAGCTTGGTTAATCAGACCAATCAAAAACTAATAATCACTGAAATATCGAAATGGTTTGACATAACGAACACTGATCTATATAACATTATATAATGTAATATGTAATTCTCTATACACAGAGCAGTGGTAATGATGCCTCGTTTATTGAAATCATGTGACTTTGATATACAAATTATTCACAAAGGTTTTGAGCTTCATTAGCTACTGCTGTTTAATACAGTAGTCTATATACAGGCTGTATTATGATATTTAACACTAAGAACACACTCAATATATATATATATATATATATATATATATATATATATATATATA
This sequence comes from Spinibarbus caldwelli, assembly GCA_039654775.1. Classification (NCBI taxonomy): domain Eukaryota; kingdom Metazoa; phylum Chordata; class Actinopteri; order Cypriniformes; family Cyprinidae; genus Spinibarbus; species Spinibarbus caldwelli. The sequence goes on from CM077219.1 coordinate 39,594,811, forward strand.
TATATATATATATATATATATAATACATATATATACACACAAAGGTTTAGTGTGATTACTGTAGTAACTTGCATAGAGTATGTAAACACGAAACAGTCTTTCATCTGAATATTTGTGGCTTGATTGTATAATGCTGCTTGACAGATAATTAAACAGATGTGATAGATAGATAGATAGATAGATAGATAGATAGATAGACAGTACCGTTTCTAGGCATAGGCAAGCTAGGCGGTCGCCTAGAGCGCCACCAGCTGGAGGGGTGCTAATGAGCACATGTACTGGCACTACATATTAACAGGGTTGTGATAAAGAGTGGCACGGTCACTCTGAAATATGACTGCTGCCTCCACTGGATCCCCAACATCATTGGACTAGAGTACTGTTAATCTGACGATGCCTGTATGCCATTGGATCAGAGCGCTGTCAATTGCTGCCTGATGTTGCATGCTTGCATTTGGAGTGATATGGGATATCGCACTCTTGTGCCATCTGCTGAAGACTCCTCCAATCACGCCTGAAAGGCCAATGACGCATGACGATGTGGGCGGGGCTACCTACCCACAGCATATAAATGCGGTCGCATGCGCCATTCCCTTTGTTCAGTCCAGCTCTTCACCGAGCCCCTGGCTTGCAACCCCTGCGGTAAACACGGACGTAGCTACCATTGCCGCAGTGACGTCTAGTCCAAAAAAATGAACAGACTTGTGCAGTGATGCCCAACTGGCAGTCGCATGAACATCTTAAACCATGCCTCGTAGAGTGCCCAAACACCCTAGCGGGCATTAATCATAACAGGCATTTCTTACACGATAAACCTAGCCTTCTACAATCCAATGCGAAAGACGCCATAGCCCTTCAAGCAGCGGCTTCACATGGGCCGAGTTGGCAAATATCTCGAAAAGCTGGTCACAGTCTGCATCTGCTCAGTGTACCTGTGTACAGCTCATAGAGGAGCCTGAAATCTCCTGTCTCCCTCTGAGTCAGAGATTCGACAGGGCAGGCAGCTTGAACGAAAGTGCACTCCTGTCTGGTGTATACCCAGATAGCACACGCACATCCGCAAGATGTCTGTTAAAGATCACGTGATCTGGAAAACATCTGCTGTGTACACGCATCCGACAGACGCCTTTAAGATGCCAGTTTTACATTTGTTCCAAAAACATAAACATCTTAAAGACCTCTTATAAATGTCCACTTGACGTCTGATAGGAAACACCCTATAGGCGTATTGCAGATGAGCAAATACTGCAAAAAACATCTTGCAGATGTAAACACAGACATCATATAGACGTCTCCGTGATGAATGGATGAATGAGGCATCCATGTAACCCTTTCCTTGTGCATTGCTTGTACACCCAAAGCGCTTTACAAATCACATGAGGGGATGTCTCCTCAACCACCACCAGTGTGCAGCACCCACTTGGATGATGAGAAGACAGCCACAGTACAACGGCGCCAGTGCGCTCACCACCCACCGGCTACAGGTGAAGAGGAGAGAGGGAGGAGTGATGTACGCGTGCCACCAGAGTACGCTGCGTTTGGATGCAACACCACCCAACTCAAAATTTGATGCCCAAGGGATGCACCGACAGCGCATAAATCCCCAATGTGCTTCTGATACCAGCGCCAACCACCAGGCAGCATCCTTAGACTCAAGGCTTCTAAAAGCTCAAACAAAGGTTCACACATAGCCTGCAGACCTAAGCCCTAAGTAGGCCCGCGTTCCATGCACCTCCCGTGTGACATAAACCTTTGTCAATAGGAGGGTGTCTGCGGAAGTCCACGCACACTGTCTGTGTGTGCAGAACAATTCTTGCGTCTGTGCTGACAGTGCGTGTACCACAGCACACGTTTAAGTGACTTGAGCACTTGGAAACAAAGTCATCTAGAAAGTGTGTATGCGCTGAACACGTCTCTCTGCACAAGATATGCGTACGTTGTAACGCACGCGAGACAGAGCAGAATGTGGAAGTTCCACGATGGTCCACGCACCACCTAGCCTATATGATGTGATTGTCATCATCAGGAGGGTCCATGTGCAGCCCAACTTTTGTGACTGTGCGGACAGCGCGCATACAACAGCACTTGTGCGGGTGACTTGAGCACTTAAAACCCCAATCCACTTACACAATACACACGCGCCGAACGCGTCTTCCTATGCACTCCACCAGAGGAGTATGCTTGGAAAACTCGCACTCACGAACTTGTGTGAGACGGAGCATTGCTAAAAAAATGAAGAATACCCGGTCCTCTAGGATACCGCAAGGCAAGCAGTTGCGCGCTGTGGCACAGCAGCCTAAATGCAATGCCCTCATGACAAGACAAACCGCTGTCCAATAAACTTCCAGTGTGGAATGGGAATGACCTTCCTTCAGAAAATCGGTATTGACACGGCAATAACGAGCCTTGCCCACACCAAGCTTCAAATATGCGCTACTTCAATGCAACAATCTTCCCACTGCAGGAATTCTTGTTAGATCAAACAGATCTATCAGATTCTCCCTCTCAACAGGCAGGCCCTAGAAACCATAGTTCCAGCCAAGGGTGCAGAGTCTGCCTCCTGCCTGGGAGAGCAGGCCATTGCATAGGAAAAAGAAAAAGGCACCACAGAGAGAGTCGTGAGTGACTCTTGAAGGACCAGCACCACATCCTCTTGTTCCACTGTTTGAAGAATTGATCTTCCAGAATCTGGCAGTACATTTTAGGAGCTCATTTTTAATCCATCTCCTATCCTGAAAAGTCTGTCTTGCAGAGATTGACTAATATGAGCTCCCGAAACATACTGCCAGATTCTGGAAGATCAATTCTTCAAACAGTGGAACAAGAGGATGTGATGCTGGTCCTTCAAGAGTCACTCAAAACTTATCTGTCCATAAAGCCTATGAAAAATCAGTCTTAATGGATTTCACAACACTTCAGCATGTTATTCTTATTAAGTGAGGGTCATTTTTTAGGATTTTTTCCCAAGCAAAGTCTCTGAGAACCTGACACATTGCACTTGTGGAGACTCCAGGAAGGTTGCAGTTCTGGAAAATGATGGCGCTGGAGACTAAATGGTTCCTGATGGTTTCTCACCTAATTCTTCACCTTAATTCTTCATTCTTTTGCAGTTAACAAGTGTCTTTTCTTCTCCACCTGTTTTTTCTGACTCTGCTGACCCAATGAGCATTTCGCTGCCCAATGGTCATGCCTGAACTTTGCTAATTCTATTATTGCATTAGTATTGCATCCTTCTCATGGGCATTTAATAATTTTTAACATTTAGTCTGAGCGGGGAGGAGATCCCCCTGACAATGTAAAGCCCTTTGAGTGCCTAGAAAAGCGCTATATAAATGTAAGGAATTATTATTATACTAAATTCCACTGATATTTAAATCAATATTTAGTGCATTGAAATAAAGTATACTACTGCAAAAATATACAGAAGCCTTTTATTAGTGTATTTCTTAAAGGTGTGCTTTAGTTGAATGCTTTAGTTATCTTAAGTTTAATATAAATATATTAGCAATGCAATATTTATAAGTACATTTTCCTAACTGTGTTAAGTACACTTAATATATAAACACTAATTAGCACTAACACTCCAACTGATTATAAGTGCAATCAGATAAAGTACCCGATGTGCTTTATAATTGCATTTCTTGAAAGTGTGCTGTGATCACTCTCTGTAACATTTTAGTGGATTTCTATATATACTATCAACTAAGTTCTATTTGGATTTACATGTAAAATACAGTAGAAATGCATTACTTAATTAAAACCTTATGCTTAGGCTACTATAAATGTGCTAATAGCACATGATTGGATTATTCATTCATGTGTGTTTAGATGTGTACCAAAATTCACAATTTAACAGTAAGTATACTTTTAACAGAGTACTTGAAGTGCTATATTTTTAATGTGGTAAAAAGTGCTACTAATGACATACTAATAGTGTACTTGTTTATACTATTTACTATTTATGTAGTTAAGTATATCATATAAAGGGAATGTTAACATAATTATAATACATTCTAAATGAATTATTTAATCTATAAAAATATGTGGGTAATATATCATAAACACATTTTGTATTCATTATATATAATTCTTATATTTTAAGTGTATGAAAGATGGTGTCAATTGTCCTACAAGTGATAACTACTTTTTTTTTTTTTTTGTACAGAGAAAATATGTATGAACAGGATGCAACATATAATAAAAGCTGTCATTTTGCACTTGGAATTCAATTTTGTAAAAATAAATAAATAAATAAAATGAACCCAATAAATCAATCCAATAACTGTGTTGTCATAATTGTGTGAATTATGCATTTCACTACTAACACCAAAATGAGTCTGTTCTTGCATTATTAAAATATTAACAATCAGTTATAGTAATTATTAAACAGAAATAGGAGTGCAAAATATTTGCGCAAGATTATAAGAGTTCTGCAAAGACAAGTATCACATAACTCCAGTACAGATCGACTGACACACACTGCTCGTGATTTAAAGTGAATTAGTTTATTTGAAGAGAAAGCAACAGTCAGAACTCTCTCTCACACACACACACACACACACACACACACACACACTCTTCATGTCTCCCAGCCTTTTCCGCCCGGTTGCGTTGGGAGCCGCAGCCCCACGATTCCCGCCACTTGCTCGGGAGCGCGCTCTCCGCGTGCGTGATATCGCTGGTGCAGACGCAGGTGCAGGCGCGTGGACGTCAGCAGACAGAGGTAGGTGCGCGCCGCGTGAAGAGCCTCCATGCGCGCGCGGCAGAACTGAGCGCTGGTCACCTGAAACACAGAGCACACCAATCCGGATCAGATCAGGTGACTGACGCGCGTCTAAACCAGAACGCTGTAGAATCTCCAGCTTCATGCTAAATCAAGCTCACTGCGCGAGATCTAGGGTTGCCAGGTCCTCGCAGCAAAACCAACAGTGTTGAAAACTCATTTTCAGCAGAAGTTGCTAAAGGAAGGTCGATTTGAATTGTCAGAATCAGAAATTATACATAGTCCATCACAACTGATATATTTATGCACAGAATCCAAAATTTGTACACTTTGTACATCATATATCTGTACATTTATTTAAACTGTTACAATTTTTCCTATATTTCTATTTCTGTATATAGTACATTATTTAATTTCTGTTTTTTCTTGTATTAGTGTTATAGCCATCCCTACTGTGTTATTTCTATATTTCTGTACATTCTTCTACACTGGAAGCTCTTGTCATCGAGTCAAATCCAGTGTGAGTGTAAATATACTTGGTAATAAAGCTCTTCTGATTCTGAACTGTGGCTTGAAGGGATACAGCTCTGACCGGAAACTATAGCTAAGAAATGTATCAATGATATATTGTTTCATATCTTTCGGTATCAATAATTATTGACATTTATTTATTTATTTATTTTTAAACAAAGAGCAGTGACAACATCATTTAGCAACTTTTAGCAAAAAATAAATCTTTCCTTTAGGAAGGTTATTGGGGTCGCTTCAACAGTCCTAAAGTAGCTCAATTCAGCGGGAAAAACACGGACCTGGCAACACTGAGCCGCTCCACAGCACACTAGCTGTTCTTCCAGTAACGTTACATTATATCAGCTGTTCAGAGCGTTTGATCAGTTTTGTGAATCAAGCTGATTGTGTTGATGTTCTATAATGAAGACAGACAGATCGCTGTGGAAGCGTGCATCCAGAGATTTAGATCAGTCCTTCAGTTCATGTGGTTATCGGTTCTGTTACCTGGTTCCTCCTGAACTGCTCCAGCACATGTTTATAAACCAGAGTGTTTCTGTAATCAGAGCCCTTGGCGAACCGAATCTCCTTCAGTAAAGCGCGACAGGTCACAGCCGCCATCACGACAGACAGAGCGAGTCGAGCTCAGACTCAGAGAGACGCAGACCGAACCAATCACAGCCAGAGCGAGTCGATCACTGAGAGCAGCCACAGGTGTCATGTGACGTCACAGTGTTTAATCGCCGCCATGTTTGTGTCCGAAATTTTGAATTGAAATGTTATTGCAGCCATGTAGCCTATGAATAAATGAAAATGCATATTTTTAATTAAAGAGAACTTAGCGTGAGCTGCTTTTGGTGCCTGGATTTGTGCTTCAGTAATGAAATCCAGGTTTAAGAATATACTAGAAGTGAAAGACGTCTTCCCTCAGGTAGATTGCATGTTTTCTTGGTTTGCTGGATGTTGGGCTCATGATCAGTATTCACGTTGTGTGCATTCACCAAAACTGACTCGCTGAAATCAGAAGAGGATCAACATGAAGCAGAGCGACCAGCCGCAGAGGATTCTTCAAGCTCTTAAAGCCTTCATCGAGCCGCTACGCTCGCAATTCAAACAGTAATTTGTCCAGAAAGAATGAGTAATTATAAATTGTGCTTATATTAGCTAAATTACCATTAAATTCAGATTGTGTAGTAAGCTAATAACGTTATCTTGTTACACTATCATTGACTCAAAAGTGCTTTGAGCTGATGTCAGGTTTAAATGTACAAGTAATCAGCACATTACATGACCTAACCGTTACACTCGCTATCCTAAAAATAATCAAGTCCAGGGATCAGTGTGGGAAATGGTAGTAAAAGGTAATTTATTATTTCAATATATTAATATTATCTATTAAATCTCATAGAGATATGCTGTGCTCGTCACATCGGACGCAAATATGGCGGAGAGCATAGCAGAAGTGACGTCTTTGGAACCCATGGATTGTGATGAGATCATCATGAAAAAAAATACTATACTATAGTGTTTTTGAACCATACTAGTGTATTATACTGTATTATTAACACTTTATTAATGAATGCTACAGTATACTGTAGTGAACTGATAAACTGTAATAAATACTGTAGTATACTTTAGTTTTTACTACAGTAAACTGTATATCGTAGTATAATATACCCTATAGTTGTAGAAAACTATTGGGTAAAGTAATTTGTTTATATTACTGTAGTTGTTATATTACCACAGCAACTACAGAATTACCCCAAGTATGGTTCAAAACACTGTAGTATTTACTATAAATTACTATAGTATTTTTTCATGTCTGGAATTACTGGAATAAACATTCTTAGAAGAAAAGCAATGCAATCACATTGATAAATGTTGAGATAATGATCAATAAAAAAGAAAATGCATTTAAAACATTTTGGTTAAACGTTGTAGAGGAAGCATATTCCATGTATTTTAAAAATACAAAAATATTAAGATTAAATGTATTTAAATATAAAATAATACATGGATTTGAAATACTGCCCATTCCTGCCTACAATGACTATACATTTAAAAACAATGCCAAACAAATAACTGGTAAGGTATTTAATTCATTAATATCTATGAAAAACTATATTATATTATAATATAATAGTCAGTTCTTTTTCAATGGATCGGACAAAGTTTGAATTGGAATCAAATCCTGAAGATGAATAAATGTGCTTGTTTTCTGGTCTGATGTTCAGATCAACAGTCTCTTACTCATGTGATCTGGATTAAATATTGAAACATGATGAAAGATGAAAGCAGGAAGATCCAGAGCTACAGATTACTGACTATTGATCGCTAAGATCCTCAGAGAGGAAGAATCATAATTACAGAAGAAAGGAAAGAGTGTGTGAGTGAAGGTGGTTGTGAATGTGTGTAGATGTGTGTTAGTTACAGGATCAGAGAATGACACTGTTCCTCTGTCATAGTCCAGATTCACTCTCACACGATCAAGATTCTGTTCAACACAAAAACCAGAACCAAAATACCATCCGTACTGACTATACCGTACACTCCAGACATCAGTGTTATAGAAACCCAGTCTCTTCCTCTGGTTTGATGCTGTAGTTACTCCAAGACTCCAATCTGAACTCTGTTTAACCTCCACATCCCAGCAGTGTGTTCCTGAGTTAAAACCCTCTGAACCCAGAACACAGGGATGACAGTCAAATCTCTCTGGATTATCAGGAACAGGTTGATATTCCCAGCTGACTCTCACACTGGTCAGATCATCAGACAGAAGGAGTTCTGGATGAGCCGTGTTTGGATCCAGAATCACAGGAGCTGATGAGACAATCAACAGATGCTGTTATTCTGATGTTCATATAATGATCAAGAGTGAACCCAACACAGATGATTATGAATTATGACACTCGTCCTGTTGATCAAACACATCAGACATTTTCCTCTCGTCACTGTCAGTCATTCTCTGTGTGATTTATCCATACTGAAAGATCAATCAGAAACAGTGAGTGACACAAACTGAAAACATATTCATTTCATTTACGCTCTCATTTATATTAAATTATAGTGAGAAGCTGCTTTTAATACAAAATCTAACCTTTGAACAGAACTTTACACAGTGCTTTCATATTCAATCGAGATAAACTTTATAATAATGCTGAAGAAATAATGGTTATATCTATTTAATTTTCTCTTGTTTGAATCACAAAGCTCTTTATCAATGTTGCCTACTTGCAATACTATAAAAAAAGCTTTGAAAGCAGACGTTAAATTCACTAAACTAAAAATGAGAAGAAATAAAAACAAAAGCACATATTAATTGCATTATATTTTGATTACCTCATTACAATAATCACTTTACAGTTACTGCTATCATGAAATACACTTACTTATAAGCAGTGGTGGAAATGGCCAAAATTCAGGAGGACTCTAGCTTGGAAAGGGGTGGGGGGGAATAATGGTCATTTTAGTTGACCTTTCGAATGTATTTAAAAATCAAATAAACTATAAAACACTCTATAATCTATAATAACATTAAACTTGTTTCATATTTTCTCCAAACCTCCTTGGATATTAAGACAGGCACCTGCAATTCTGGACAAATTAAAGATATGTTGTGTGTGAATTTGTACATGATATAATGTAAGCATCATTAATGACTCCTTGTGTTTAATAATAATAAAAAAAAAAGCTTGATCAGTGAAATGAAAGAATGGTTTAATACAAAAATCTGAATGATTAGTAATTGTCTCTAATTGGCCTGTTTAGCTAAGCCCTCAAAACACTTCTTATTTACTGGTACAGTATTGCATGATTTGTAGATTATATTGAATAGTTTACACTGTGCATAAACATTTGCATTTAGTTTTTTAAAAGGTAACATTAGACTCTGAAGGACTCCATGCTTGCATTTCTTTTCAGGAGCACTTTTGTTCCTATTTTACAAATTTAGTAACACCTTCTGCTCAGTGACAGAAA
>CM077219.1:39609018-39721518 GCA_039654775.1 Spinibarbus caldwelli
TCCTCTCATGGTTTATGAATGTGTCAGAAGTGCAGGCTGTCGTCATCGTTATAGTCAAGACACCTGCAAGAAGAGAGGAAATCTGTAAAGTTGAGGCACAGCTACGAGCAAAAGTGGCGTGCACATCAGACAAAAATGGAGCATTTCAAGCCACCCGCAGCAATGACATTGACTGGCAATGTGAGTGAAAACTGGTGCAAATGGGAGCAGAGATTCGTGTTGTACATGACGGCAGCTGAGCTCTCTAAAAAAAAGTGTGACAGTTCAATTGGCAGTTCTACTACACTCATTAGGTGAGGAGGCACTAGAGATTTACAACACTTTTGAGATGGCAAAAGCAGCACCAGAAGAAGTGACTGTGGACAAAATTTTGGAAGCTTTCAGAAACTACTGCACACCTAAAAACAATGTGGTGTTTGAGAGACATTAGTTCTGGACATGAATTATGCATGAACCAGTGCAGATTGATAAGTTTGTTACACAAAAAAGCAAAAATTGTTGCAAAAATTGTGAATTTGGAGCGTCAGAGGACAACATGATAATAGACAAAACTGTCTTTAGTATGACAGACAAAAGTGTGACAGAAAAACTGCTGAGAGAACCAAATCTGACTCCAAAAGACATATGCAGAGCATCTGAGATTGCCAAGGAAAGAATAAACAAATTCATCAGCAAAAAAAAAGAAAGAGAAGTCAAGTCAAGTCACCTTTATTTATATAGCGCTTTTAACAATACAGATTGTGTCAAAGCACTTAACAGTATCAAATTGGAGGATAGAGTGTCAGTAATGTATAATAATAAGATTAAACACTCAATTTTCAGTTAAAGGCATTTCATTATTGAATTCAGAGATGTCATTGTCTATCTCAGTTCAGTTTAAATAGTATCTATGAAATCAAATTGACGATAATCATTAGAAATTAAGTGTCCCCAACTGAGCAAGCCAGAGGCGACAGCGGCAAGGAACCAAAACTCCCTCTGTGACAGAATGGAGAAAAAAACCTTGGGAGAAACCAGGCTCAGTCGGGGGGCCAGTTCTCCTCTGGCCAGGATATTATTATTTATTTTTTTACTTATTGTATTAATTAAATTTTAAATGTATAAATGTATTATATTTCTATTTTTATATTGTTGCAATTTCTAACAATAATAGTATTATGTAGTTAGGTATTTTATTATATTATAGTTATTTTGTTTAATTTTAAGTTGTATTGTATTTAAGTCGAGGTCTTCACTGGGGATATGTCCCCGGGGCTCATCCAGGTGTCCGGCCTCCGCCGACGATCAGGGTCGCAGACATCATCTCCCGGAGCCATCTGATCCGGACACGGACTGAGAAACAGAATAATAAAGAAACAGACAAATATTAGCGTAGATGCCATTCTTCTTACGATGTAACGAGTACATCGTGTGTTATGAGGAGTGTTCCCGGTTCCGGTTGATCTAATTAATGCAGCCTAACAATCCTTTAACGGATTTGAATAATAGAAGTGTATTAGTGTGTTATGTGTAAGCCAGGTTAAAGAAATGTCTCTTTAATCTAGATTTAAACTGACAGAGTGTGTCTGCCTCCCGAACAGTGTTAGGTAGATTGTTCCAGAGTTTGGGCACTAAATAGGAAAAGGATCTGCCGCCCGCAGTCGATTTTGATATTCTAGGTATTATCAAATGGCCAGTTTTGAGAACGCAGCGGACGTGGAGGATTATAATGTGATAAGAGCTTGCTCAAGTACTGAGGAGCTAAGCCATTCAGGGCTTTATAAGTAATTAACTAGATTTTAAAATCTATCCGATGTTTGATAGGGAGCCAGTGCGGTGTTGACAGAACCGGGCTAATATGGTCATACTTCCTGGTTCTAGTAAGGACTCTAGCTGCTGCATTTTGGACCAACTGTAGTTTACTGATCAAGCGTGCAGAACAACCACCCAGTAAAGCATTACAATAATCTAACCTTGAGGTCATAAACGCATGAATTAGCATTTCTGCACTTGATGTTGAGAGCATAGGTCGCAATTTAGATATGTTTTTGAGATGGAAAAACGCAGTTTTACAGATACTAGAAACATGGCTTTCAAATGAAAGATTGCTATCAAACAGCACACCTAGGTTCCTAACTGATGAAGAAGAATTGACAGAGCAGCCATCAAGTGTTAGATAGTGTTCTAGGTTATTACATGTGGGGTTTTTAGGTCCCATAATTAACACCTCTGTTTTTTCAGAATTTAGCAGTAAGAAGTTACTCGTCATCCAGTTTTTTATATCGACTATACATTCCGTTAGTTTCTCAATTTGGTGTGTTTCACCGGGCCGTGAAGAAATATAGAGCTGAGTATCATCAGCATAACAGTGAAAGCTAACACCATGTCTCCTGATAATATCTCCCAAGGGTAACATGAAAAGCGTGAAAAGTAACGGCCCTAGTACTGAGCCTTGAGGTACTCCATACTGCACTTGTGATCGATATGATACCTCTTCATTTACTGCTACGAACTTAAAGCCTGCCCTCTGAGAAATACTGAGAATATTGCTATAAATTGTAGCAACACCTCCCCCTTTACCTTTTGGACGTGGCTCATTTTTATAGCAGTAATCTTGGGGGGTAGACTCATTTAAAGTAATGTATTCATCTGGTTTTAGCCATGTTTCTGTCAAACAAAGCACATCTAGCTTATGGTCAGTGATCATATCATTTACAAATAGTGCCTTTGTAGAAAGGGACCTGATATTCAGTAAGCCAAGTTTTATAAATTTTTTCTCTGTATTGTAAACATTTTTTATTTGTTGAACATCAATTAAATTGTTACTATTACTTTGGTTTGGACGTTTTCTGTATTTTCTAGTACGGGGAACAGACACAGTCTCTATAGTGTTATATCTAGGTGTAGGAGTCTCTATGTGCTGAGAATTAACTGACTTCTGTGACGTGAGGCGGCTAGCAGACGGTCGGTTTAGCCAGTCTGTCTGCTCCCTGACCTGGGCCCTAGTTAGTCAAGTACGAACTCTAAGACTATGTGCCATATTTCTAGAGAGAAGAGCGGCACCACCCCAGGAGGGATGAACACCATCTCTTTTCAACAGGTCAGGTCTGCCCCAAAAACTCTTCCAATTGTCTATGAAACCTACGTTATTCTGCGGGCACCACTTAGACATCCAGCCATTGAGTGACGACAGTCTGCTATGAATCTCATCGCCACAGTAAGCAGGGAGGGGACCAGAGCATATTACAGTGTCTGACATCGTACTTGCAAGTTCACACACCTCTTTAACATTATTTTTAGTGATCTCCGACTGGCGAAGTCGAACATCATTAGCGCCGACGTGGATAACAATCTTACTGAATTTACGTTTAGCATTAGCCAGCACTTTTAAATTTGCCAAGATGTCAGGCGCTCTGGCTCCCGATAAACACTGGACTATGGTGGCTGGTGTCTCTATTTTCATGTTCCGTACAATAGAATCGCCAATTACTAGAGCACTTTCATCAGGTTTCTCAGTGGGTGCATCACTGAGTGGGGAGAACCTGTTTGATGTTTTGATCGGAACGGAAGAGCGGTGTTTTGACCCGCGACTATGCCGCCTCACAGTCACCCAGTTGCCCTGCTGCACGGGCACAACTGGAACCGAACAATGTACAGGAGTCCCTGAGCTAGTCGCATCCAAAGCAGTATCTACAGCCCTCACATTCTTACTATCCTCAGCTAAAGTTTGGATGCGTGTCTCTAGTTCTAAAATCTTCTCTGTCAGTCTAACTATTTCCCTGCATTTATCACATGTGAATCCCTCGCTGCTGACAGAGACAGATAAACTGTACATGTGGTATGAAGTGCAAACAACAAGAGAAGGAGAAGCCATTACTCACCGTGATTGATGAATGATACCAACTTAACTTAGCACTGTTGTTTGATGAACTTGTGAAAAACGGAGCGAGAGAGAAATGAAAACGGAGCGAGAAAAAAGAAAACAATAATAAGCGCGAATAGAAACGTGAATGGAACCGCGATTAACAAGCTAACCTGCTAACGCGCTGCATGCGCGCTGCACTCGCGGTTTTAAAAGCGAACGATCAAATTAGTTAGATTAGTTTGATAGATAATACCAGAAATATGGTGGGAATTAAGTTATATATTATCACTTTAAACAACAGAGAGTGAAAGTAAGGTAAAGATTCAATAAAAAAGCAGAGCTACAATCGCAAACCTCTCAGCAGCACAACAGACATGAACAGACAGGAAGTGCATGGATTTGACATGATCAAAGGAGCAAAACACAAAAATAAGCCCTTTTAAGCCACACGTTACACAACAAAAAAGAGAAAATCAGCGGCACATCAAAATCATGTACCAGATGTGGACAGACACACACACCAAGATCGTGTCCAGCATATGGGGCTAAATGTGTGTTTGGCAAAGCCAACCATTTTGCAAAAATGTGCAAGATGAAGTCTGTGCAGACATTCCAAGCTGTTGATAGTTTGTTTATGGGGACCTTTCAATGCACACAGATAAATGCAGTCTGTAAAGATGAAGAATCATGGTACACAACCATGACTATCAGAGGGATCCCTACTGAATTCAGACTAGACACTGGGGCTGATGCAAATGTCCTGTCACTTGAACAAATCAGATAGCTACCTGGCGACGTCGCACTCAAGCCCAAAGAGACCATGCTAGTGGCATACGGCGGCACAAGGATCAGACCGGCTGGTTATGCATTCCTAAAGTGCCACAAGGGACAAAATGAATCAAGGCTGCTGTTTTTTTTTTTATATGGAACAGTCAACACCACCAATACTTGGCAGAGCTGCCTGTGAACAACTGAATCTGGTCAAGCGTATCGAGCCGGTGAGAGAAACTGTGCCTGCTACAAAAGATGAGGTGGTGAAGCAATATCCAGAGGTGTTCCAAGGGCTAGGAGAGTTCCCTGGTGAGCATCACATATACCTTGATCCAGAGGTTCCTCCAGTGGTTCATGGATGTAGAAAGATCCCCCTGTCCATAATGGATAGGCTAAAGGAAACTCTGGATCAGTTAGTGCAGATTGACGTCATTGTGCCTGTTATAGAGCCAACAAAAACGGTCAACTGCCTGGTGGTAACTGATGAGAAGAAGCACACAGAAATTCTACATGAAGTGTTGGACAGAGCCAAAGAATTGAACATCAAGTTCAATGTGGACAAAATACAGTACAAAGTCACAAAAGTGAGATACATGGGCCACGTAATAAGTGAAGAGGGCGTTCAACTGGACAGTGAAAAGGTAAAAGCAATTGTCAACATGCCCGCTCCAGAAGACAAAAAAGCCCTGCAGAGACAGCAGGGCATGACAAAAATACTTGTCACAGTACATAAGAAACGAAGCAGTTTTGACTGCCCCATTAAGTCAGTTGCTGAGAAAAGACTCAGAGTGGCTATGGATGCCTGAGCATGATGCAGCATTGGACAGCTTTAAAAAAGGCAATTACTGAGGCTCCTGTGCTAAGGTCTTCTGTCCCAAACCAGCAAATAGTGCTTCTAGCTGATGCTTCAAAAGATGGCCTCTGTAGTATTAGCTGCTAATCGGTAACACAATAATGCATACAGCATGTGTGGAACCTATATTGTGTGTGTTACGGTACTGTGACAAGGATAATAAAAGTTGTCAGAAGTTATGGCTGGTTGCCGTGTCGTCCATCCTGTGAAAGGTTAATGTTGTACTTACTAAACAACAGAACATGGTGTCAGAAGTGTAAAAACTGAACGATAAGCCCATAAATGAGTTGAAGTTAATCAAATTTCAGATTTGTTTCGCTCTGTCAGCGGGAGGAGTTGACGAGACAAGTTAGCAGCACCATCATGAATCAGTTTCAAGTCGCTCCGCCAGAAAAATTCAAGTTCAAAGCGAATGACTGGCCGAAATGGATTAAACGTTTCGAAAGATTTTGTATTACATCTGGCTTGAGGCGGGTGAAAATCAAGTGAATGCCTTAATCTACACGTGCATTTAAGTCCTCAAGAGGCGAGTGACTACGAAGTAGTAAAGAACAGATTAAATGATCACTTCGTAGCTCGCAGGAAAATGATTTTTGACAGGGCTAAATTTAATCTGCGGAAACAAGAAGTGGGTGAGTCCATGGATCGCTTCATAATGGCACTGCACTGTTTAGTCAAGCACTGTGAATACGGAGAAAAAATAACAGCTGGATTGTGTGCAAACTATACGGCTACGTTTCCCAAAGGCATCGTAAGTCAAAGTTGATCGTAGTTCTATTGGTTTTAATGGGTCTACGATGTACTTAAGCTTACAATGCTTTTGGGAACCGCAGCCCAGTACAGTACTGTGAAATCAAATCATGCAAAGCCACAATGTGGACAGCTGGCAAAGAAAACACCTCAAGAAAAACTTAAAAAGCAGATGCAGTGTACAAGATGCGGTGACACAAAAGGACATATTCTGCAGCAATGCCTCGCAAGAGATGCAATCTGTCATCACTGTCATAAAAAGGGACATTGCGCTAGGGTGTGTAAGTCAAAGAAGGTATATGAGGTGAATATAGCAGTGCTAACTTTGGATACAAAAGAGGATATCGCATTCTTGACATCTGATATAGCAGGGAGTCCCTGGATGACTGAAATAAAAATTGACAATTTCGAGACAATGTTCAAAACTGACACGGGGGCTGATGACACAGTAGTTCCTGTGACACTGTACAACCAGGGCCAGTTTCACAAACTGAAACCTCCTAGGAAATCCTCCAGGGGCCAGGTGGAATGTTACTAAAGGTAAAAGGGAAATTCACAGCCACCCTCAACAAGTACAATAAAGGGAAGTGGTGTGTGGCCAAGTATGGTGACCCATGCTCGGAATTTGTGCTCTGCATTTAACCCATCCAAGTGCACACACACAGTAGTGAACATACTTCTGGAGCAGTGGGCAGCCAATGCTGCGGCGCCTGGGGAGCAGTTAGGGGTTCGGCGCCTTGGTCAAGGGTCTCACCTCAGTCATGGTATTGAGGGTGGAGAGAGTGCTGGTTATTCACTCCCCCCACCTACAATCCCTGCCAGACCTGAGATTCAAACCCATGACCTTCGGGTTACAAGTTCAACTCTCTATCCATTAGGCCATGACTGTATAAATGTACAATAAATGTACAAAACAGGACATTTATGTTGTGGATGGGTTGTACATGCCTTTGTTGGACAGGCCAGCAGTTGCCGTGCTTCAGTTGGTAGCTAGGCTGGATGTTGTCAGCTTAACCTCAAAAGAAAGAGTGGAAAAGGAGTTTCCAAAACTCTTCAGTGGCTTAGGCAAAATGGAGAGTGAGTACAGCATTGTGCTAAAGCCGGGTGCAAAACCTTTCTCTCGACACCAAGATGCATTTCCATCCCTCGGGAGCCGAAGTGTTTTCCAAGCTTGACGCCAATGCAGGTTTTTGTCAGACTCCCATTTCAAAGGAATCCTCTTTGCTCACCACCTTTATAACCCCATTTGTCCGATATTGTTATAACCGTCTATGCTTTGGAATCTCTTCTGCACCAGAGCATTTCCAAAAGCGCATGTCCAGAATTCTTAAGGGACTGGAAGGTGTTGTTTGTCAAACGGATGACATGCTCATCTTTGATTGCCACAAACATATCACCCTGCAGCCCAAGACTTGTTGCCCACTGAAGCTAAGCAGGGTTGAGCTGGTCAGTACCTGGATGGGAGACCTCCTGGGAAAACTAGGTTGCTGCTGGAAGAGTTGTTAGTGAGGTCAGTAGGGGGTGCTCACCCTGCAGTCTGTGTGGGTCCTAATGCCCCAGTATAGTGACGGGGACACTATACTGTCAGCAAGCACCGTCTTTCGGATGAGAGGTTAAACCGAAGTCCTGACTCGCTGTGGTCATTAAAAATCCCATATCGTAAAGAGTAGGGGTGTAACCCCGGTGTCCTGGCCAAATTCCGTCCACTGGCCCTTGTCAATCATGGCCTCCTAATAATCCCCATCCACTTGATTGGCTCTATCTCTCTCTCTCTCCTCTCCACCTGTAGCTGGTGTGTGGTGAGCACACTGGTGCCGTTGTTCTGTGGCTGCCGTCGCATCATCAGGTGGATGCTGCACACTGGTGGTGGTTGAGGAGAGACCCCCCACATGATTGTAAAGTGCTTTGGGTGTACAGCAATACACATAAAAATGGCTCATTCATTCATTCATTCATTCATTCATTCATCTGGGGGTCATCGCAGAGCGAACACGATGAGAGGCTTCGAGGGGTACTATCAAGACTTCAGGAAGCAGGAGTCACACTCAATGAGAAATGTGAGTTTTCCAAGGCGCATGATCAAGTTCCTTGGACATATTGTTGAGGCGGCAGGGGTGAGTGCAGACCCAGACAAGCTGGAGGCAATTAAGGCAATGGAACAACCAGGTAATATCAGTGAAGTAAGGTGGTTTTTGGAAATGGTCAGCCACCTTGGTAAATTCTTACCACATTTGGCAGCGAAAACACAGCCACTCAGAGACTTATTGAGAAAGTCCAATATGTGGGTTTGCGGGTCACATCAGCAAGAAGCCTTTGAAAAAATCAAAGAGGAACTGACAACACCCCCAGGTTTGGCGCTGTATGATCCAAACAAGGATACAGTTGTTTCTGCGGATGCCTCTTCACACAGACTGGGTGCTGTTCTCCTCCAGAAGTAAGCAGATCACATTTGGAAAACTGTGGCATTTGCTTTGAAGGCTCTCAGTAACACAAGAGCAGCGGTGCACGCAAATAGTGAAGGAGGCATTGGCCTCCACATGAGACTGTGAGAAGTTTGCAGAGTTTCTCACTGGGAAGTTTCCACATTGAAACTGATCATAAAACTCTAGTTCCTCTGCTCAGCTCCAAGAGACTGGATGAACTCCCTCCACGCATTCAGTGACTTTGTATGCGTCTTCTGAGGTTTTCATACACAATATCACATGTAGCCGACAATAACATTGCAACAGCAGATGTGTTGTCTAGAGCTCCCATAAACAGTACAACAGAAGGGCTTTCAGAAGAAGACATCAATCTGTATGCTGACTCTGTCATGGCAAGCCTTCCAGCTACTGAAAAGAGGCTCAAAGAGGTCCAAGAGAACCAAGACAATGATTCTATACTCCAGCAGTTAAAGAAATACTGTGTGGAAGGGTTGGCCAGATAAGTTTTCCTTTCCAACCTTACATGTCATTCCCAGGAGACCTTTCTGTGCAAAATGGGCTGTTACTGAATGGAATTAGGATTGTTGTTCCAAAGTCACTCCGAGCTGAGATACTGAAAAAACTCCATGAAGGTCACCTTGGCAAACAAAGTGCAGAGAGAGAGCTAAGCAGTCAGTTTTGGTGGCCAGGTCTCAGTAAAGACTCAGCAAAAATGATTGAGAACTGTGACATATGTGCATGTGAAATAATACATTTAAAAGAAACCATGCTGCCTACTGAATTTCCAACAAGGCCGCTGTCCACCGTAGGAGCTGATTTGTTCCAAAAAGACAACAAGAACTACTTGGTCATTGTGGACAACTTTTCAAGGTTTTTTGAGGTTTCCAAAAAAAAACTTAAAATCCATCTTTGCACGTCATGGAATCCCGAGGGGGTGTGCTCAGACAATGGGCCACAGTTTGCTTTGATTTGATTGACTTTATTAATCCCAAAAAGGGAAATTCACATGTCACAGCAAAGCTCACCACACAATAGATAGATAGTAATAAAATAAATAAATAAATCAAAATACTGCACAGTATTTTGCTTCAGAGTGTTTCCGGGTCTTTGCACAGGACTGGGGTTTCAACCATGTGATGTTGAGTCCTCACTTTCTGCAGAGCAACGGGGAGGCGGAGCGAGCTGTGAGGACAATCAAGAACCTCCTGAAAAAGTCGGTTGACCCCTATCTTGCCTTAACGTCTTACCAAGCAGCTCCTCTTGCCAATGTTTATAGTCCCGCCGAGCTCCATATGGGAAGGAAACTCCGAACACGAGTTCTTGTAATTCCGTCTCAGCTCAGTCCAGAGTGTGCGGATTTGGAAAAGCTGAAAAATACAGAACTGACATACAGACAGAAACAGAAACAAAATTTCGACCGAAGACACAAAGCGCATGACATGACACATTTACAATCAGGTGAACATGTATGGGTCAAAGACACTTCTGAAAGGGGCAATGTAGTGTCCACTGCTGGCTCTCTCAGATCATACCTTATAGAGATGCCTTGAGGAGAAACAGGTTTCATCTTTCATCAACTCCAAAAGATCCTGACATCTGACCTTACAGATTCAGCCGATATACAGGTATCTCTGTGCTCTGAAAGTTCAACTTCCACGCCAGAAATTCAGAAGGTATGCCAACCGACCTCACCATGTGCCAGAAGGTATCCTTCCCGGATTAGAGCTCCTCCAGGTATCAAAAGGGCTTTCTTTGTAGTTAGAGATTCCCTGGAGAAACACCAAGTGGTCAATGGGGCAGAATAATCCCCACACTCGGTTGAAGGTTTTCGGTAGTCCAAAATTGTACAGAATTGTTATTTGATTCACATAAAAGTGTTTGTCTAATAAGAAAAGAAATATATCCTCATTATTAGTTTATTTTGCTCTCCCAAAAAGAAAAAAAAAAAGTGAAAGGGGTGGGGTGGGGTGGGGGGGGGGGGGGGGGGGGGTGTAGAATTAGGTGCTATTCGGTAACATAATAATGCATATAACATGTGTGGAACCTATATTGTGTGTGTTACGGTACTGTGAGAAGGATAATAAAAGTTGTCAGAAGTTATGGCTGGCTGTCATGTCATCCATCCTGTGAAAGATTAATGTTGTACAAACTAAACAACAGAACACAGTCTTTCATAATTTAACCAGTTTAATACCAGGTACCCGTACCCATCGCTGCATACAAGAGAAGAAAAGAAGCATGAGTTGCAAAGCTACATGACAGTATATATTGCATCTGCATTTTCTAAATACATCATAAATGGAAAAATAACTAGTCATTTTAAAAACAACAGTGAAGAACAAAATTAAATCTTTCTTAAAAGTGTTATAGCCTCTTCTTATGCTTCCTAAACAAGAAAAGTCTGTAAAAAGCTTTTACTTTTATTCATGACAGAGTAAGCAAGTGACACATATGCATTGTAAGACAACTGGACATAATATGGAACTCACAAGAAAGCACAATTATATCATTTAAATAATGAAGCAAAATGAAATACAAGAATATAACTTTTTGACATCAATCTTTAGGGAGGAACTACATCTTTGATTTGATCTGAAACTCACAATATGAATATGCTGTTTTTTGAAGATTAACTTTATTCATTGTGAAAACTTTAGATAATGTTTCTGTCATGTCGCTTGTAATGTCTGGTTAGGACATATTTATCCAGATGATATTTTATTGGTTGATGCATTATTGTGTCACATTTGATGATGACACAAATCAGACATGAAAGTGCTGGATTTGAAGATGTGATTATTGTGATTGTTTTTTGTATGTCAGTGTAGAGCAGAAGATTGGTTGAAATGCTTCCCACATACAGTGCAGTGATACGGTTTCTATTCAGTGTGAATCTTCTCATGTCTTTTCAGGATTTCTGGCCGACTGAATCTCTTGTCACAGTGTGAACACTTGTACAGTTTCTCTCCAGTATGAACTCTCATGTGAACATCAAGACTTGTTTTGCGTGTCAAACTCTTTCCACACTGAGTGCAGGTGAAAGATTTCTTGGCTCTTATTTTCCTTAATATCATCTGTTTGCTTTGACAGCAACTCAAAGGTTTTTCTTCAGTTTTGAAGTGATTTGCTCTCCTCAACTTCACTCAATTCTTCATTGTCCTCATTTTCTTCAATCAACTCTGAAATATATGTAAAAATGCTACACTTTCAGTAACTCAAAGACATAAAATTGAAATCTGATGTAACATCAGAAAGTAGACAATTGCTATACAAAATTTTGATCACTTTGATGCAGTTTTATAAATACATCTAGTATATTTTATATATACATCCCTGAAACTTTCTATGAATGAGGTACATTGATCTTCAAATTATGATTTTAAAACATTATCCCTTGGTTTCAAAGACAAGACTTAGTCCCAGACTAAACTGTAAGTCTGAGCTGTTTCAACTGAAAGAAAACTGACTAATCTTAAAATACATCAGTGCCTTTGCTTTGTCTCAAGATGCACACCAGTAATGTTTTTTTTTTTTTTTTTTTTTTTTCTAAGCATGTTTATAAAAATTACTTAAATGTCCTAATTACACTATGGCCTAATCTTGGATTAGTCTAAGCCCTGTCTGTGAAACCGGGCCTAAAGGCTCAAATCTCATGTTTCTGTAGGAATAACTTTAATCTAACATAAATAGTTTTGTTGCAAAAAAGTACCCAATTCACAGAAAGTGCCCCTTATTATCTGATTATTTATATTATTGGAGAGCTCCAAAGGTTTTTCCAATTACAACAAACACAATCTAAATCTACTTGAAACTTTATAACCGTCAGCATTATTAGTGAAGAATGAATAATTAACACCACCCTGATTCTGCAGGGTTCTGAATCTCTCATCTTCTCTCTTTCTTCTTTAATAAACCCAGTCTTTGCAGATTTCAGCTCGTCCTGATGATTTGATGCTTGTCTGCACTGATAAACTGATGGGAATATTCCAGCTGAACTTCTGTGTGGAAGAAGCAGATTTGCCAAAATCAACAAGAAATCAAGAAGTGTTGTCTCTTTGTTAGGATTAGGGTAGATTATATCACTATATTAAACACATATCAGTTTAAAATGCTCATTCAGTAACACTGCACTCACATAAGTGCTAATTCACACATTCTATGTATTTCTGTGTCATATGTTTAAATAACAGTAAGAATGAAAAATGAAAGCATAAACAGATATTTGCTGATACCCATCATCATTAACAAGTACAGGTAAATAACTACACTATTTACTGTATCATTCTCACAGTGTTTCTTCTGTTTGTCAGTGCTGTTTCATCTGGCTTTGAACTAGTTTAAATCAGCGAGTCATTTGTGTTCTTCACTGAACTCAAACGCTTCACATTGGATCTCACAGCGCTGTTTAGTGCTCGCGGGACCGAGGCTTATCAGCGAGTAAACGCATCTGCACTAGTGAGCTCACAACTGCAGCGCTGCCGTTTGAGCTTTGAGCCGAGCGGATAAACTGTCTGTGTGGTGCACTTCAAATGTTTTGTTCTGCTATTGGCGCATAAACATTATATTGATCATTTATTGAACCCTTATTACTGGTGGAAAATTTTATCGAGATAAATAATTGCTATTGTTTTATTGTCCAGCCCTAATCCTAACCTTTATCTTCACACCGAAATCCCAGATGGTCAGAGAGTGATTCTTCTTTTATAAATTATTAAAATATTCGTGTCTGGGATGCCGTGAGGACGGAGACTGTAGTGTACACCATACTTTTTTATGTTTAGCTTAACTGTGTGATATGAATAAACAGTGCTCATAAATGGCCATAGAGGTAGTATTCTCTAGTGAAACAAGTAGATGCAGGACCCAGAAACAGCTTTCCTTGTCACTACTTAAGCAAATAATGGCAAAATGATCCCTAAGGACCATCTGACAGTTCCACCAATTGCATTAAAACGTCAAAGGTGTCCAAGAATTAGCCTAATTTAAATGACTTTTAACATACAAAAATAATTTAAAAACACACAAGCTTGTAGTAGGTTCCTAGCAGAGGTGGGTAGAGTACCCAAAACCTGTACTCAAGTAAAAGTAAAAGTACTTATAGAAATATTTACTCAAGTAAAAGTAAAAGTAATAGTCTGAATAGTTACTTGAGTAAAAAAAGTACTGGATAAAAAAAACTACTCAAGTATTTTGTTACTAGTTACTTTGGATCATATACTTTATATCTATGTTTTTTTTTAGATATATAGATAAGATTTATGTGTAGTGTGTGTGTGTGTGTGTGTCTGTGTGTGTATATATGAATGAATGAATGAATATATCTATCTATAAATATAAATATATATATATATATATATATATATATATATATATATATATATATATATATATATACACACACACACACATACATATATATATATATATAAATATATATATATATTCAGGTGCATCTCAATAAATTAGAATGTTGTGGAAAAGTTCATTTATTTCAGTAATTCAACTCAAATTGTGAAACTCATGTATTAAATAAATTCAATGCACACAGACTGAAGTAGTTTAAGTCTTTGGTTCTTTTAATTGTGATGATTTTGGCTCACATTTAACAAAAAACCCACCAATTCACTATCTCAACAAATTAGAATACAGTGACATGCCAATCAGCTAATCAACTCAAAACACCTGCAAAGGTTTCCTGAGACTTCAAAATGGTCTCTCAGTTTGGTTCACTAGGCTACACAATCATGGGGAAGACTGCTGATCTGACAGTTGTCCAGAAGACAATCATTGACACCCTTCACAAGGAGGGTAAGCCACAAACATTCATTGCCAAAGAAGCTGGCTGTTCACAGAGTGCTGTATCCAAGCATGTTAACAGAAAGTTGAGTGGAAGGAAAAAGTGTGGAAGAAAAAGATGCACAACCAACCGAGAGAACCGCAGCCTTATGAGGATTGTCAAGCAAAATCGATTCAAGAATTTGGGTGAACTTCACAAGGAATGGACTGAGGCTGGGGTCAAGGCATCAAGAGCCACCACACACAGACGTGTCAAGGAATTTGGCTACAGTTGTCGTATTCCTCTTGTGCGTCTTGCCTGGGCTAAGGAGAAGAAGAACTGGACTGTTGCCCAGTGGTCCAAAGTCCTTTTTTCAGATGAGAGCAAGTTTTGTATTTCATTTGGAAACCAAGGTCCTAGAGTCTGGAGGAAGGGTGGAGAAGCTCATAGCCCAAGTTGCTTGAAGTCCAGTGTTAAGTTTCCACAGTCTGTGCTGATTTGGGGTGCAATGTCATCTGCTGGTGTTGGTCCATTGTGTTTTTTGAAAACCAAAGTCTCTGCACCCGTTTACCAAGAAATTTTGGAGCACTTCATGCTTCCTTCTGCTGACCAGCTTTTTAAAGATGCTGATTTCATTTTCCAGCAGGATTTGTCACCTGCCCACACTGCCAAAAGCACCAAAAGTTGGTTAAATGACCATGGTGTTGGTGTGCTTGACTGGCCAGCAAACTCACCAGACCTGAACCCCATAGAGAATCTATGAGGTATTGTCAAGAGGAAAATGAGAAGCAAGAGACCAAAAAATGCAGGTGAGCTGAAGGCCACTGTCAAAGAAACCTGGGCTTCCATACCACCTCAGCAGTGCCACAAACTGATCACCTCCATGCCACGCCGAATTGAGGCAGTAATTAAAGCAAAAGGAGCCCCTACGAAGTATTGAGTACATATACAGTAAATGAACATACTTTCCAGAAGGCCAACAATTCACTAAAAATTTTTTTTTCTTTTTTTTTTATTATTGGTCTTATGAAGTATTCTAATTTGTTGAGATAGTGAATTGGTGAGTTTTTGTTAAATGTGAGCCAAAATCATCACGATTAAAAGAACCAAAGACTTAAACTACTTCACTCTGTGTGCACTGAATTTATTTAATGCACGAGTTTTACAATTTGAGTTGAATTACTGAAATAAATAAACTTTTCCACGACATTCTAATTTATTGAGATGCACCTGTGTGTATACATATATATATATATATATATCATACTATATTTTATATTTTTTGTGTGCCAAAAAATATTACAAAATAATACAAAAAATATATTTATATTTTTTGTGTGCCAAAAAAAAAAAAAAAAAAAAAAAAAAATTAAAAATTTAAAAAATGGTTGCAACTTCTGTTTCAAAACAAATTTAATTAACTGATATTACATTTTAAATTATTTAAAAGGCATCATTTTATTTTTTGAAATAAATTGTTATTTTCTTTCTCCATCAGGGTGTGGCCAAAGGTTTCATTGGTTCTTTCTCATCATTGCAAGTTTTCAGATGCTGGCCAGTCAGTTCTTCCAAGGCACCAAACACTGCCATGTGACCTGTGTGTACTTTCAACACTAAGACTTAAGGTAATATGTGTAAATGTTTAGAGTGTTTACTACAGTTAAAATGTGCTTTATTGTTCTCAGTGGCATCTACGCTAATATTAGACTGTCTCTTTCGTATTCCGAGGTCACCGCAGCCACCAGATCCAGTCCATATCCAGTCCAGATCAGCACCTAGAGATGACCTCTACAGCCCTGAATGTCAGAGGAGCCAATGACACTTAGATGAGCCCCAGAGACAGATCCCCAGTGAAGACCACGTCACCTAGATGGCCATTGGGACAAGACCACAGGAACCAGACCAGTCCTCTGCACAATCAGACTTTGCTGCAGCCTGCAATTAAACTGCTGGATTCGTCTGGCCCAGAGAAGAACAATGGAGTTTTGGTTCCTTCGACACACGATTTTTCTGTTTAATACTGTAAAGCTGCTTTGACACAATCTGTATTGTATAAAGCACTATATAAATGCAGTGACTAGAGTTTACTTGACTCAGTTCAGTTGAACTGTAAAACCTGGTTCATTTATTTTTTTATGACTTCTGCCTCATTTTACAGATGTAATTGTGAACAGTAGTAATATTTGTAAATGTTTGTTTGCAAACATTTTGTTTAACTTGTTTAGTCTTTAAGTTGATTAAACAAATGTTTAAAATAAATTTTGCAGTTGTATTACAAATGTAATGTTTGACAACTGGAGCACTTTAAAGGGATAGTTCACCCAAAAATGGAAAATTGCTGTTATTTTACTGACCCTCAGGCCATCCCAGATGTCAGTGACTTTTTTCTTCAGTAGAACAGTAAAGATTTTTATCTGAAACGGTGATCCTTGGCGATTTATACACTACACGATTCATACAAATGCAGATTGTTATTAAATAAAGGCTATTATGTGTTGTAATCTGTGTTTTAGTGATTGATAGACACCAGTTAATAATTTTCTTAAACTCAGTATAAAATATAATAACTAATAAATCTTAGTTGAGGTAACATATGAAACATGTGGAGTAAAGGGTTAAATTTTAATTGACACAATTTGTTGTTGTTTTCTAAATGTTTGACCAATTAAAACATTTTAGCTGAATGGACTATAAAACTATTTCAGTAAAGGTTGAGCAAACTAAAAAATAACAATTCAGGCAACACTTTGAAGGCAGAAATTGACTGAACGTAAAATTTCTGTGGAACTTGTTACTAAATAATAATTAGTTGAAACAGCTTGAATTTTTGTACAGTGAAGCATCTACATCTGTCTATCATAAAAAAAAAACTGATGCTGATTACCAAATGTTTATTTCTAATTCTAACATTATTCTGTTTCTTTATTATTAATATAACAGCAAATATCTAGGAAGAAAAAACATTTGAAAGTATAATGTCAGACAAAAATGCACGTTTGCAACAAATAACCCTCAGTCTGTTGACACCAATGATATGAGCTTTAAATGAGCATTTACAGGAGCTCTGAAGACATCAGCATAATAAATGAAGTCAAAACAGCAACTATTGACATGAAAGAAAGAGTCTTTTCAGCAGCTCTGTTAATATTGATGAGTTTCAGATGATCAAGACATTCAGATCATCATCGGATCGTCTCACTTTATTCTCAGTGTTTGCTGATAGAAACTGATTATTTGAGTCAGGATATAAGATGAAAGCCTCTAAAATATGCTCTACTGAAAGATAATACTGTTATTTCTCACAATATGACATGTAGCCTATGAAACATCAATAATAACACAAACACTAATAACACTAATCTTCATCAACCACTACAGGTTACAGCAGTCCATATGAATCTAAATATAGTTTTATGATAACTACATTCATTCCAATAATAAACTTAGATCAAAGAAGACAACGATCATAAACCTTTTAAAATAAAGTGGTATATATTTATTGTTTCCTTTATCAAACTTTATTCATATTTATCTATATTAACAGAGATTGTCTCACGTGGCTCATTATAGGCTCAGCGTAAAGTATTTAGCAGTTTCTGTTCCAGTATATTTTAACAATGTAAAGTAACAAATTAAGAGTAGAAAGAGTAGAAATAAAATCACAGCAGAAACACTTGAAATAGATTCTTCAATGAAGCTCCGCCCACAGTAATTCACCAATAAATGCTGGAATATTCCCATCAGTTTACAAGCATCAAGAAGAGCTGAAATCTGCAGAGACTGATTTTATTAAAGAGGACAAAGATAACACACTGAAGATACTGAAGAACAAACAGGTTGGTCTTTATTTTTCTCTCTTTATTAATAGTGCTGATTGTTATAAAGCTTTAAGCAGATTTAGATTAGCTGTAATAGGAAACAATCTTTAGAGCTCTACAATAATACAGCTGAAGCACCAAATAATAAGCCAGAGCTGCCATTTCTGTTGCATATGAGAAACTTCAGACAGCACTGATGTAGAAAACCAGAAGTAATATTAACTACAGTATAACATGGTGTTGTGGCAGAAATAGTCAAATGTTATTACCTCATTCATTTCAGGGTTTGTCCAATCTTTTGAGAGAGAAGTTCAAGCACTTTTCAGTGACAACGCAACTATTTACAGCACTTCAAAGCTCTAAAAATATACAATTTAAATGTTTTTAATGGGATAGCCAAATACATTTTGTGGAAAACAAACAATTATTTAAAATAAAGAATACATCAGATAACCACTATAACCAGTAGATGGCAGCAGAGGAGCACTTATTGGCTTATTAGTCATTCATTTTTACTTTTTGCTCTATATTTTGAAATTATAATTCACTATTATAAAATATAAAATCATCAAGAAATAAAATTCTGTCAGATGTTTTGCACTTTGTTTATGATTTAAGAAAAGTCACAAATGCCTTGAAAAACACAAACTTTTCTTTAAGAGCGTTTCTTAATCACTGAAGTCCCCCCCCCCATCTTTAATATCACGTAAATTCGTCCCCCGCACTTTTTTGGGCAAGTGTGTTCGCATAAAGGTTTTCAAGAGCCAGTGTGAGTAAATATAGATATAAATTCAAAGAGACAGGATAGTCTGTTGCATGACCTGATGTTTTATTCGGACCCAGAATAAGGCGAGATGAACATCATGGAGCGCTAAACACTCCTGCAGTGTATGTTTCATTCATACTCGAAGCCGGAGGACGCTCTCGTGGAGAAAGTCGCACCAGGAAATTCCTAAAATGGACAAATGTCCAACTATGGCTGTATGAAAACAGCCGTTTTCACAGAAAAAAAAAAACGGACGAGTTTGGAATTGCGATTGCGACAATATATGGTTTATTTGTGTTTTTCAAGTCATCTCCAGGTAATAAAGAAAGTATATGAACAATGCAGTGCTAATTGACATAGCATTCATTACAGTATAGAAACTATTCTGCCTCTTGGGATAAAAAAGTGTTTGTAGTATATAAATGTAGTGTTTTGAGTTTTACTAATCCAGCAAACTTTCTTTCAATTTTTCCAAGAAATAAATTGTAATTGTTTTATTTTTCATGTCTCTGTATACATAACTCCTTAACCTTATAAGAGTATATGGAAGCTATGTGTTTTTGTTTTAAAATAATGTATTGAGTTTTATGTTGTGTGATGTCACTTCCTCTGGTTGAATTGCCCAATCGCGTCCCGCTCTCGTCAGAACTCTCGTCCTTTGCAAATGTGCTCCGTGACATGGTGTTAAAATATATCAGATTGAGTTAAAATTTTGATTGATACCAGTGGATGACATGTTTTGATGCTGGATTGAGTCGAATAGTGTGTTCGTTTGCCGTTATTTTTCAGTATTTTTAGAGTTTTGTGTTAATGAGCTGTTAATGCGTTGGTTCATGTTACCGCCAGTGCCATTTTTAATGGCGGGGTATTTTTCTGGTAACTTTGGTTCTTAAATAAAACTAAAAAAAAGGTGGATTATGTTCTTAAAACATCATGCAGTTAAATTTGTCAAAAGTATATTGTCATTTTATGTCTTAAATTGTATTTTTGTAGCCATGTACTATCTTTGAGTCATTTATCAGCTGCAGTTACAGTGCTAATGGGGACAGGGGTTCACTTTTCTTTCTTCAGACCAAAGAACTGAGAGTGTGTTTGTGTGGTGTTGATCCCTGTCCTGTCTTTAATAAACTGCAGACGTGGTCCACCGAAGCCAGTGGTTTCGTGGAGTTCTTTGTAGTGAGAGGTGAAGTACACTACATAAACAAATCATTATTATTAGTTATTGTCCAGCAGTGTATCTGATTTCTAAGCCACTTAAAAGCTAGAAAAAGAGAACAATTAAAGTTGCCTATACACTACCAGTCAAAAGTTTTTGAACATTAAAATTTGTAATGTTTTTTAAAGAAGTCTCCTCTGCTCAGAAAGCCTGCATTTATTTGATCCAAAGTAGGCCTACAGCAAAACAGTAATATTTTGAATATTTTCACTATTTAAAATAACTGTTTTCTATTTGAATATATTTTAAAATGTAATTTATTGTGATTTCAAAGCTGAATTTTTAGCATTACTCCAGTCACATGATCCTTCAGAAATCATTTTGGTATTCTGATTTGCTGCTCAAAAAAAAAAACATTTATTATTATGATGATGTTGAAAACAGCTGAGTAGAGTTTTTCAGGTTTCTTTGATGAATAGAAAGTTCAGAAGAACAGCATTTATCAGAAATAGAAATCTCAAAGCCTTCCTCAGTGTGGAGATTTTTATTTCAGATAAATGCTGATCTTTGGATCTTTCTATTCATCAAAGAATCCTGAAAAAAATGTACTCAACTGTTTTAAATATTAATAATAATGATTAAAAAAGGTTTCTTGAGCAGCAAATCAGCATATCAGAATTATTTCTGAAGGATCATGTGACACGACTGGAGTAATGATGCTGAAAATACAGCTTTGATCACAGCAATCAATTACAATTTATAATATATTCAAATAGAAAGCAGTTGTTGTACATAATAAAACTGTATTTTGGATCAAATCAATGCAGGCTTGGTGAGCAGAAGAGGCTTCTTTAAAAAAAAAACATTAAAAATCTTACTGTTCAAAAACTTTTGACTGGTATATATATTACAGAAATGTTATATTGTAATGTGATATACACACACACACACACTGTATGTATGTATATATATATATATATATATATATATATATATATATATATATATATATATATATATATAAAACATTTCTGTCCCCCTCACTTCTGAAATGATGGCTACGCACCTGCTGAAGTTGCCGGTCAGTTCAGTATAATACTGTAGATGAATAATGACACACCCTTCTGACACTTCTAAATTAAATTCATTTTACATCAATTTTACAAATTCACGCAAATAAATTTATAAATACTATAAATCCCGCCAAAACTGCACTTTTTTCATTTTTGAAGTTGGACGGAAAAATGTTGTTTCCTTTTGTTACGTGTTTCTTCTGAGCAGATATATGTTGACTTCTTGTCTTTTTTTTTTCTTTTTTTTTTTCTAATTTAACATTTTTATATAATTGAGAATTGTATTAAGCATGGACTTCACTTTCATTAAAAAGGTTCATTTTGTAAATGTAAGCTATTAATTTAAATTATAGACAAATGCAAACTGGGTGCTTAATGCAAATGTAAATGGACACATTTACAAAATCAGGTGATTATGTTCGCCCATCTGTACAAATGTCTCTTTATAGAGACAAAAGAACGAGGTTAATCACCATCAGTTTTAGGTGATCGTGTAGATTTGCTAAAGACACTGATGGAAGGTACACCACAAAAATAAATAAATAAATAAATTTTAAAAAATCAGCTTTTGGTGTTATTTCAAACACAAAACCTCCTTATGCAAATGCGTAAAATCTTATCTAAATGAATTCTAATTTTAATATATTTTAATTTTTTAAAAAATTTAAGTTCTCGTGATCTAGACATAAAATAGCTGGAAACTTCAGAAAGTAAAAAGAAAATATGACATGGCCTATAGGGCTTTAGTGCTGTGCTGATGTGAAAACACCCAGTAATTGAGAAACACCCTCTATTTGTTCTGAAGATGAAAACACTTCAGTTCGTTCCAAGAAGACGAGAAACTCTTCTAATGTCTGAGTCTCGAGGCTAAGATGGAAGGGAAAAGTATAGTTAAAGAAGCCTGCAATCAAATGTGGCAAGGAAAGCGGGATATCTGTATTACAGGAAGACATCTATATAATATACACAACAGTATTAGACAAAATAAATGAGTACACAGCTTCAGCAGAGAGGATCAGATCATTTTAACAAGACTAAGAATGGGACATACTAAACTTAATTCGATTCTTTATATAATAGATAAATATAGTACAGGATTATGTGAAACATGCCAAATAAAGGAAACAGTAGAACGTGTTATTAATTTGTCCTAGATATGAGCAAGAAATGAACTATTAAGAGAACTCTACAACACAGGATGCAAAGAATATACAATCAGAAATGTATTAAATACAAATCAAGGGTCAGGTAAAATTATTAAAGCTGTTTTAAAATTCATTAAAATAGTGATCTTAAGAACAGAATATAGATTTTATCATGCAGGCCTAGACTGAAATCACACTCCAGCACAGCAGGTGGCGATATGCACCTGAAATCTGGTGTTCAACTCGCCATTAAACCCACAGAAGAAGAAGAAGAAGAAGAAGAAGAAGAGAGTCCGAATCCAGGCTTGATCTGATGGATTTGACCAGTTTTGATGTAGATTTGATTTCTAGGGAGAAAGTGTTGTTGTAGTAATGAAGTGTTCTCTGATCAGCAGAGCTGTGTTGTTGGTGATGTTGTGTCTGAAGTCTCTTTCGGAGGAACCCTGTGAAGATAAAGGAGCGACTCATAAAGCTTTCAGACTCAGAGCAGCATCGAGTCTGAGGAGAGGTGAGAGATATTTCACATAGAAACACAAACATCAGACACTTTATCCATGTTTGCAGTGATAATGTGCTGTTACTGAATGTCTCGTGATCAGTGAGTGTAACGCTTCTCTTCTCTGTATTGATTTATCTTTGGCAGATCAGATGTGTTATAGTCGCTTTTAAAGTTAGTTTTAGGTTCTGTAGTATTAGTAGTTATTGTAAAGTCTTACTTATTTAATGTTTTCTGTTCTCATGTCAGATATGTATAGCTCTGTATGCATACATGTACCCAACAAACACAGAAGGTTCTCATTTGGTTATTTATTTATTTATTTTTTTGGAACCAAATAAGAAGGTTCCCTGCAGGTTATTTTTAGTTGTCATAACCATGTAAACTTATTTAAACCTTGCAGATGTCTCTGATTATTCTAATGCTAAAATATGTATTTTTTTTAAATCATAAATAAACTATTTTTGCAGAATTTCATGTAATATGCTTTTAATAAAGAATAGACATCAAAGTAGTCAAATTGCATTATAATGATAATAATTCCAATTTTATAGCTGAAATTAAGCCAGGGTAGCGTAGTCTGAAAAGCATATCATAAACACTGGGTTTGTTTGTACTGTATGTTTCTTTACTGCGCGCCTCTGATCTGCACGCGCCTTCTCCTGTGTTCCGTATAATTAACGGTCATTTAGTTTTACTGACTGACTGACACTCGTTTATTGAATAATTACTTATAATTAATATATATTCGAGAGTGATTTTTTTTTTTTTTTTTTAATGGACCAAAAGAGAGAGAAGCACATCATCATTAATTCAGTGGTAAGAAATTATAGGCTACTCATTAAAGCAAAATAAATGTTATTAATTTTAATGTCTGTAAAAATAAAATTCACATTTTATTAAAACCGAATATTTTGTTGAAGTCATTGTTACTTGGTGCTTAAGAAACGTAATATCTGGGATATTATATGTTACATGGTAGGTGTAATAAAGAAATCTTACATATTAAAGGATAATTCAATCTTATTTAATGCTCCTTATGATGGTTAAATGTGATCTGATTATCTTTAATAAAATAATCAGATTAAACTATATTATAAACTATAGTTTAAAACAAGACATGGTTTGTAGTACTGATTATTGAGGTCCACATCCATCCGTCTTCCATACCGCTGACTCTACGAGACGCGGGAGTGCTGGATCGGCGTAAAGAGGTTAGGGGAATGTTCCGGGAACCTACAGAGAACATTCCTGGGAACATTCCACTAACCTAAAGGAAACATTCTATTTATGTTAAAAAAAAAAACTTTCCTGGCTAACCAAAAACTAACGTTCTGGGGACCAGAAATTGTTAGCTGGGTATGTACCGCATGGGCATAGATCATGTAGAACACTTTTTCGGGCAAGTGTGTTTGCATAGAGGTTCTCAAGAGCTGGTGTGAATAAATATAGATTTAAATTCAAAGAGACAGGATAGTCTGCATGGCCTTATGTTTTATTCGGACCCAGAATACGGCGAGATGAACATCACGGAGCGCTAAACACTTCATGCAGTGATCATACTCGAAGCTGGAGGACACTCTCGTGCAGAAAGTTGTACCAGGAAATCCCTAATATGGACAAAAGCTCCAGCTATCGCTGTATGAAAACAGTTGTTTTCACAGAAAAACAGAAGCGTTTGGAAACATGAAGACATTAAACATACGATTGCAACGATACATGGTTTATTTGTGTTTTTCAGTCATCTCCAGGTAATTGCAGTGCTAATTGACATAGTATTACAGTATAAAAAATATTCTGCCTTAAGTGATAGTGTTTGTAGTATATAATTAAAACATAATTATTGGTTATTGTCCAGCAGTGTATCTGACCTCTAAGCCAATTAAAAGCTAGAAATAAGAGAAAAATGAAAGTTGCCTACCAGTCAAAAGTTTTTGAACAGTAAGATTGTTAATGTTTTTTTAAAATAATTATCTCCTGCTCACCAAGCCTGCGTTTATTTGATCCAAAGTACAGCAAAAACAGTGAAATTTTGAAATATTTTTTTACTATTGAAAATAACTGTTTTCTATTTGAATATATTTTAAAATGTAGTAATTTATTGTGATTTCAAAGCTGAATTTTTAGCATCATTACTCCAGTCACATGATCCTTCAGAAATCATTCTAATATTCTGATTTACTGTTCAATAAAACATTTACTATTATTGTGATGTTGAATTATAATTTTTCAGGTTTCTTTGATGGATAGAAAGTTCAGAAGAACAGCATTTATCTGAAATAGAAATCTTTTGTAACATTATAAATGTCTTTATCATCACTTTTGATCAATTTAAAGCATCCTTGCTAAATAGAAGTATTAATTTCTATAATTTCTTTTCCAAAAAGTAAAAATAATTGATATTAATAATAAATTATTGATATTAATAATATTAATATTAATAATAATAATAATAATAATAATAATAATAATAAAAAGAAGGTTTCTTGAGCAGCAAATCAGCATTTCAGAATGATTTCTGAAGGATCATGTGACACTGAAGACTGACGCTGAAGATATATATGATTTACATTTCTGTCCCCCTCACTTGTGAAATGATGGCTACTCCAATGACCAAGAGCACCTTTAAAAAAAAAAAAAACAACAAATTCCTTGTGTGTCTGCGCACACTTGGCAAATATACCTAATTCTGATTCTGATTCTATATCGGCTAGATAATCGCTAATGTTGTTTAAGGGACTGTTTACAAATTCCAGTCATAGTGCAAAAACAAAACGTTAACTACGTCCAATTATTAAATCAAATGAATGATTTTTACAATGGTGTAGTAAATGCTAGTTGCCAGACTGACTTACTGAATGTGAGCTACAACATTTGGAATGTGGGACCTTTTGCTGAATCACAGTAATTATTTTCTAATTGAGTACTGTACATGTATAAAGAGGTAATTGAGTATGACACCTGTGTACTGAGTATAGGTTTGTAACGGTTCTTAGTTCCTGTTAAGAATCTGGCTGCTGCATTTTGAACCATCTGTAATCGAGACAGTGTAGATTGAGGTAGGCCAATGTACAAAGAGTTACAATAATCCAAAAAATTACTATTTCAAGGTCTTTACTAGAAAGAAAGTTTCACTTTAATCACTGATCTGAGATGAAAAAAGCTACTCTTTACAACTGGATTTACATGCTTGTCAAATTGGAGAAGAGGATCGAAATGGACTCCAAGATTTTTTACATGATTGTGTAGATTATTACTTAGAAAACTGTTTTAATGGAGTTGTTAGTAGCAGCAGGGCCCAGTAGAAGCACTTTGGTTTTATTTTCATTCAATTGCAGAGAGTTTTTTGTCATGCAGGTCTTCATTAAGGCATAAGAAAAGATGATCTAATGAAAAGTCATTTCCTAGTTTGATTGGAAGATATAGTTGGAGGTCATCAACATAACAATGATAATTAATATTATGTTTCTGGAGTATTGAGTAGTGGTCGACCGATATATCGCCAAAGCCGATAAATTTTACTGTTTGGCCAGTGTGTTCGAGGGGGGACTTTTATTTTGACGGCTCTGAGAACGGCAGCGCCTGAGCACACTGCTCACATTCTCCATCTTGTTCGCTGTCGTCGTTCAGTTCTGTCTAATATTGATAGAAGCCTGTCTATTAAAATATTAGACAGGCCTCTATCAGATAGAACTGTTAAACAAAGTTTAACTAAAGGTTAATTAAAATGTATACAAAAAGTATTATAACGATTGCTTTAATATTATTAGTAATAGAAAGGCAAACATTATAATACTTTCTCGTTTGCCGTCAGCATTCAGCAAATACGCATTTATATAATTTAAACAAATCTTTGAATGACTAATGAACATTTAATTTCACAAACCCTGATACTCAACTATATATCTCAACAAGACCAGATGAAACTTCTAAATTATCTAAGTTAAAAACTAAAGCTAGTTCATGCATTCATGACCTCTAGACTGGACTATTGTAATGCACTGCTAGCTGGTTGTCCTGCATCTTCAATAAACAAGTTAATTAAAATGTCTGGCTACTGAAGAAGTTATGTCTTGTCGTCTTATACTTGATTTATGTTCATTGATTCGTAATTTCAACTGACGCAAAGATTTACCTGTATATATATTTTTTGACAAGGACATCTGAACATATAGATCACATTACGAGTTGAACAGCTAATACAAGATGTAATGTTAAAGCATTTTTGTGTTATTGCACATATGAACTCTTTACACTTTACCAAATTCTGGCATTTAAAATGCTTTGTCTTCTAAAGTAGAAATAAATAAATATTTAATAAAAATCTAATTAAAAAGAAAGTAAACACTGTAACCAACAGGGCACTCAGTATTCTGGGAAGTTTGTGTGCATTGGGAA
Organism: Spinibarbus caldwelli; assembly: GCA_039654775.1. Taxonomy (NCBI): domain Eukaryota; kingdom Metazoa; phylum Chordata; class Actinopteri; order Cypriniformes; family Cyprinidae; genus Spinibarbus; species Spinibarbus caldwelli. Next base: position 39,636,288 of record CM077219.1, read on the forward strand.
TCTATTTTTTATTTTTTATTATTATTTTTTTTTTTCCCCCAAATAAAGCCAAGGTAATACTCATTTTACATACATCACACAATGAAAATAACAACATGACAGTAGGCAAATGGATAAAGTGCAGCATAATTTGAATTCACGAGTTTAAAATTTGTCGATCGTGTATCTCTAGTGAAGCTGAACTCTCCTCCTGTCCGCATTCAATTCACACGGACTGACCATCACGCAGAGAACACGTGATCATAAATGCAAATATTTTTAAGAAAAAAATTACACTAATTCACCAAAATGGGATTTTTCGTGTTCCAAATGTTATGTTACTAGTGACCAGACTGACTTACCACAGTTGAAATGTTGCTAACATCTTCCTCACTGTACATAGAGTATATAATTATTCTTAAGAAAATACTGTAATTCACAATTTTTTTTTTTTTAATATACTCCAAAGGTTGTAGTACATTCCTAGTGACTAGACTGACTTACTATAGGTGAAATTTTGCTAATACCTCCCTTAATGTACATAAAGTACACCAATATGTTATACTACAACCTTTGGAACATGAACAATTCCTTTTGAGGTCTTACAGATATTTTTTTTTTTTTTTTTAAATAATTGTGAATTGTACATACAGTAAGGGAGATATTGGCAAAATTTCACAACGTACTACAACCTGTGGAACATGAAAAACCCTTTTGGTGAATTACTGTACTTTTTTAAAAAGATATTTGTGTACTGTACATACTGTAAGGGAGATATTGGCAAAATCTAACCTGTAGTAAGTCAGTTTTGTATCTAGCAACGTACTACAACCGTTGGAACCTTTCCAGGGATCTTTTATATGTAAATAATTGTGTACTGTACATACAGATGCATCTCAATAAATTTGAATGTCGTGGAAAAGTTCATTTATTTCAGTAATTTAACTTTGGTTCTTTTAATTGTGATGATTTTGGCACACAATTAACAAAAACCCACCAATTCACAATCTTGACCAATTAGAATACTTCATAAGACCAATTAAAAAATAAAAAAATAAAAAAAAACATTTTTAGTGAATTGTTGGCCTTCTGGAAAGTATGTTCATCTACTGTATATGTACTCAATACTTGGTAGGGGCTCCTTTTGCTTTAATTACTGCCTCAATTCGGCGTGGCATGGAGGTGATCAGTTTGTGGCACTGCTGAGGTGGTATGGAAGCCCAGGTTTCTTTGACAGTGGCCTTCAGCTCATCTGCATTTTTTGGTCTCTTGTTTCTCATTTTCCTCTTGACAATACCTCATAGATTCTGTATGGGGTTCAGGTCTGGTGAGTTTGCTGGCCAGTCAAGCACACCAACACCATGGTCATTTAACCAACTTTTGGTGCTTTTGGCAGTGTGGGCAGGTGCCAAATCCTGCTGGAAAATGAAATCAGCATCTTTAAAAAGCTGGTCAGCAGAAGGAAGCATGAAGTGCTCCAAAATTTCTTGGTAAACGGGTGCAGTGACTTTGGTTTTCAAAAAACACAATGGACCAACACCAGCAGATGACATTGCACCTCAAATCATCACAGACTGTGGAAACTTAACACTGGACTTCAAGCAACTTGGGCTATGAGCTTCTCCACCCTTCCTCCAGACTCTAGGACCTTGGTTTCCAAATGAAATACAAAACTTGCTCTCATCTGAAAAGAGGACTTTGGACCAGTTCTTCTTCTCCTTAGCCCAGGTAAGACGCCTCTGACGTTGTCTGTGGTTCAGGAGTGGCTTAACAAGAGGAATACGACAACTGTAGCCAAATTCCTTGACACGTCTGTGTGTGGTGGCTCTTGATGCCTTGACCCCAGCCTCAGTCCATTCCTTGTGAAGTTCACCCAAATTCTTGAATCGATTTTGCTTGACAATCCTCATAAGGCTGCGGTTCTCTCGGTTGGTTGTGCATCTTTTTCTTCCACACTTTTTCCTTCCACTCAACTTTCTGTTAACATGCTTGGATACAGCACTCTGTGAACAGCCAGCTTCTTTGGCAATGAATGTTTGTGGCTTACCCTCCTTGTGAAGGGTGTCAATGATTGTCTTCTGGACACCTGTCAGATCAGCAGTCTTCCCCTTGATTGTGTAGCCTAGTGAACCAAACTGAGAGACCATTTTGAAGGCTCAGGAAACCTTTGCAGGTGTTTTGAGTTGATTAGCTGATTGGCATGTCACCATATTCTAATTTGTTGAGATAGTGAATTGGTGGGTTTTTGTTAAATGTGAGCCAAAATCATCACAATTAAAAGAACCAAAGACTTAAACTACTTCAGTTTGTGTGCATTGAATTTATTTAATACATGAGTTTCACAATTTGAGTTGAATTACTGAAATAAATGAACTTTTCCACAACATTCTAATTTATTGAGATGCACCTGTGTGTGTGTATATATATATATATATATATATATATAAAGGGAGGTATTGGCAAAATCTCATCTGTAGTAAATCACTATGAGCAATACAAGCTTTACAATTTGACAGTGTGTTATTTTAAATGTTAAAAGTCATTTTAATTTAAATACTCTGGACATTTTAACCCAGTCGGTGGAATTGTCAGACAGCCCCTTGGGTGCGATAGCGTGTCAATGCTTTCTCTGATTTACATTTGCAGCACACACCTAGGCGGTTTTGAACTCCTTTATGTCGATATAAAGTGGTTGCTTACTGTTAAAACTAATCGTGGTATTGATATCTTTGTAGGACTGTCGACTCTATAGATCAGTGGTAAGGGAAAGCAACACAAATGCAGCACGTTGCGTTCTTCTGACCTCATTTGCTTGCCTGTATATAGTTCGCATAATCATCAGTAAAGTATATTGTGAGATCTGAGGTCTTGTATCACTGTATCAGTTCACTGAGGCCGTCGTTGGGGAATCCTGGAGTGTGACGTAAGAGGGGAACCCCAGTATTACAGCACAGCGTCACACAAGCCATGATACAAAGTTACAGAAACTAAGCAACCGAAAGCAGTATGTCTTCCTCAGATGTAATGTTAGTTCTGTACTTCAGCGTTGGGTAAAAGAGCATTATAATCTCCTTTGTGGTAGAGAAAGCTGCTTACATGTAGGCTACGGGAAACAGCGAAGATGATTGAATTAAACATACACACAATCAGCGTTTCCACATGTTTATACTGGCCCCGATAATCAAAACTTCTACTTAGCGCTTGCTCCATTTCTGCAAATCAGTTTTTGTAAATGAATGACTTGATCCACATATGGCCTTCATCAATAGCCGCTTGCGCCACCTGCTGGTGAGCGGCTGACATCAGCTGGAGATCATGCATCGGTGCTCTACTGCTATTGCTGCGGTTCCCGGATGTAGAACCAAGATGGCGGCGCGGTCAGACGCAGCGGCTTCTCCAGGTCCCAAAGACGGTGCTTTTATGTCTTTTAATGTCATCTGTTCGTCTCCAAATAGTGTCGATTTACCGCTAATTCATCGGGAGTTCACTCCGGGATACATCTACGATCGCCAAAGCCTTTTGGATATCGACAACACATACAAACACAAACTCTCGCCGGCGGCTACTGAGAAGCTATGAGGCCTTTGTTTACTGCTGGAGCCGGACCTCGAGACCGCGGCCTCGCCGACTGACGCTACCCACACAAGGCGGCGTGGCAAGCGGTGTGAGAGAGGACGGAAGCGCGGTAAGCGCGGAGGTATACGAGCTAGGCTAAGGGCTAACCCCACAAGACCGGCTCTTCCAACACTCATGCTCTCAAACATTCGCTCTCTGGAAAACAAACTGGACTTAATTCAACTCAGTCGGTCTACACAGCATGAGGCAAGGGATTGTTGTGTGTTTGTTTTCACTGAAACATGGCTAAACGACAACATCCCGGACTCCGCCATTCAGTTGCACGGACTAACTTGCTACTGAGCGGACAGAGATTCATCACTGTCTGGTAAGACTCGCAGGGGTGGCTTGTGTGTGTATATCAACAAAGAATGGTGTAACAATGCTGTGGTAGTGACAAAACACTGTTCATCACTGGTGGAGTTTATAGTTGTGAAGTGTCGACCGTTCTATCTGCCGCGGGAGTTCATGGCCATTGTTGTTTTCGCGGTTTACATTCCTCCGTGTGCAAACGCAAAGGACGCGCTTCGCGAGCTGTACAGCGCCATCAGCGAACAACAAACAAATAACCCCGACGGCTTTTTCATCATAGCTGGTGACTTCAACCACGCAAACTTAAAGACAGTTTTGCCAAAGTTCTACCAACATGTGAACTTTGCAACAAGGGGAAACAACACACTGGACTTTGTTTACACAACAGTAAAGAACGCATACAAAGCCGAACCCCGCCCCCACCTCGGGTACTCAAACCACATCTCTGTTATGCTAATCCCAGCATACAGACCACTTCTCAAACTCGCCAAACCGGTTCAAAAGCAGATCACGGTATGGCCAGACAATGCCACCTCAGCACTGCAGGACTGCTTCCAGGACACAGACTGGAACATGTTTAAAGAGGTGGCCACCTACAACAACCACACAGACCTGCAGGAGTACACTGAAACTGTGACTGCTTGCATCCAAAAGTGCATAGATGATGTGACAGTCACCAAAACCATCACCACACGTGCCAACCAGAAGCCATGGATGACAGCAGAGGTTCGTGGGCTGCTAAAGACCAGAGATGAAGCATTCAGATCAGGAGATAAAGCAGCCCTCAAAACAGCAAGAACCAATCTGTCTCATGGCATCAAGAAGGCAAAACATCAGTATGCTAAAAAAAAATCAACAATCACTTAACAGACAGCAGAGACACTCAGACCCTGTGGCAAGCCATTCAGACCATCACTGACTACAAGCCCCTGCCACAGGCCAGTGACGATGACACATCCTTACCAGAGGCACTCAACCACTTCTACTCACGATTTGAGAACGACACACCTGCACAGAAACTACTCACATCTCACATCTCCAAACGACCATGTACTCTGTCTCTCTCCAGTCGACGTAAGGAAGACCCTATCCAGGATTAACCCACGAAAGGCTGCGGGCCCTGACAACATACCTGGACGTGTACTGAAAGACTGTGCTGCACAGCTGACGGATGTCCTAACAGACATCTTCAACATCTCGCTGAGCCAGGCAGTCGTCCCCACGTGTCTCAAATCCACCTCCATAAATCCAGTACCAAAGAAGTCACCTGTGTCCTGTCTGAATCACTATCGTCCCATAGCACTGACCCCAATCATGATGAAGTGCTTTGAGAGGTTAGTCATGCAGCACATCAAGTCCAGTCTCCCAAACACGCTGGACCCACTCCAGTTTGCATACCGTCCAAACCGTTCCACGGACGATGCAATATCCACCACTCTCCACCTAACTCTTACTCACCTGGAACAGAAAGACTCTTATGTTAGAATGCTGTTCATTGACTTCAGCTCAGCATTCAACACATTAATCCCACAACAGCTCATCCACAAACTAAACCTGCTGGGCCTTAACACCTCCTGGACTTTTTAACTGCAAGACCCCAGTCAGTCCGTGTCGGCTGCAACACCTCCAGCACTACCACACTGAGCACAGGTGCCCCACAAGGCTGTGTGCTCAGCCCGCTGCTCTTCACGCTGCTGACCCACAACTGCACTGCCAAGTCCAGCTCCAACCACATTATCAAGTTTGCTGATGACACAACTGTGGTAGGCCTCATCAGCAACAACGATGAAACGCACTACAGAGAGGAAGTGGCACAGCTGGCTGAATGGTGTGGTGCTAACAACCTGTCCCTCAATGTGGGTAAGACGAAAGAGGTTGTGATGGACTTCAGGAGAAACTCTGTCGACCACCCCCCGCTGACCATCGACGGCTCAACCGTGGAGAGAGTCGGCAGCACTAAATTCCTGGGAGTGCACATCACAGAGGATCTCACCTGGACCACCAACGTCACGTCACTCAACAAGAAGGGACAACAGCGTCTCCACTTTCTCCGCCGGCTGAAAAGGGCAAGTCTCCCTCCACCCATCCTCACCACTTTTTACAGGGGCACCATTGAGAGTGTGCTGACCACCTGCATCACTGTCTGGTATGGGAACTGCAGTGCTGCTGACCGCAAGACCCTACAACGGACCGTGAAGACTGCCGCAAAGATCATCGGTGCCCCTCTCCCCTCCATCCTGGACATTTTCCTTTCACGATGCTCCAACAAGGCCACCAGCATCGTGAAGGACCCCACCCACCCCTCCCACAACCTCTTCCAGCTCCTGCCATCAGGTAGAAGGTACCGGAGCATCAGAGCTCGCTCTGTCAGATTGCTCAACAGCTTTTTTTCCCCAGGCTGTGAGAGCTCTTAACTCCAATCCCCCTGTCCCCCTCTGAAACCATGAACACCTCAGCCCTCCCACCCCTCAACTCATTAAAAACTGTTGACAATTTTACTAAGGGCAATTCTGAATGTGCTACACACAGGTGAGTGGGCTATACAAACCACCTGTAGTAACGCAGTCATCCCACTATATGCACACTAGACACTTTCTACAAACACTCCTTGCCACAAAGACTCTTAAGAAAATATATGTCTATTTGAACATTGCACTACAAAATAATACGTTTACTTGAGCATTGCACTACAAAATCTTTTTGCACTATGCACTGTCTCCCACAAAATCTCTCTTCTGCACAATAATTTAATGTACAAAATATATATTTTTCTGCACAATTTCATGTACATACATCTCTTTCGCACAATTTCATGTACAGTATTTATGTAAAGTTCTTGTACAGTCTCAGTTTTTCGATCACATGTAAACTCGAGTGAGGGTTTGAGCTTTTATTTTGAAACTGCGATGAACAGTTAGCAGCATATTGAGAAAGATATTCATGTATTCTCCTGAGTTTGCATAGATTTATAAATGATTTACCTTACAAATCTGATGAAATGGTGCACGTTGAGTTCCCCGGTGAATGTTATAATAAACCCAAACTCACAACAACGTGGCGATGGAGTTTGAGATGCTCCACTCATATAATCAATAACAGTTCATGTGGAACAGCATTTACTGAGAACAGAGCTGCTCTGAGACACACGTACTTAACCTACACACATGTAAATAAAGCGCATATACTGTATTAGAACTGCATTGCATATAATTGTTTATTTAAATCATAACATTTGTGAATTCAAAATTATGCTTAATTATGATTTTAAATGGGTTTACTATATCATGCAGCCTTGGAAAACATTCTAATAATTGAATGCCAAGCATTCACATTATGCATCTCATAATCTTGTACTGCAGTTATATCTGATCAAACACACACAATTTTTGCTTGGATGGAACAGCAGCTACGCTAATTATGTCTCTATTTGTTTCTCTGTTTCTGTCATGGGATTAACATCCCGTGGTAACTAGGAATTACACAAGCTTCAGTCTGGATCCAACCCTTAAATGATCTGAGATGACCAAACACCTGAGAAGAGATGATGCCGACCCCTCAGAGGACCTCAGATGATGCCAACCCTCAGACAACATACAGAACTACCAAATTTCGCCATAAGTTAAATATATTAAGTTTCTACAATATACAGTGGGTGCGGAAAGTATTCAGACCCCCTTAAATTTTTCACTCTTTGTTATATTGCAGCCATTTGCTAAAATCATTTGTTCATTTTTTTTCCTCATTAATGTACACACAGCACCCCATATTGACAGAAAAACACAGAATTGTTGACATTTTTGCAGATTTATTAAAAAGAAAAACTGAAATATCACATGGTCCTAAGTATTCAGACCGTTTGCTGTGACACTCATATATTTAACTCAGGTGCTGTCCATTTCTTCTGATCATCCTTGAGATGGTTCTACACCTTCATTTGAGTCCAGCTGTGTTTGATTATACTGATTGGACTTGATTAGGAAAGCCACAAACCTGTCTATATAAGACCTTACAGCTCACAGTGCGTGTCAGAGCAAATGAGAATCATGAGGTCAAAGGAACTGCCTGAAGAGCTCAGAGACAGAATTGTGGCAAGGCACAGATCTGGCCAAGGTTACAAAAAAATTTTCTTTCTGACGTTTGGGACGACCAGAACCCTTCCTAGAGCTGGCCGTCCGGCCAAACTGAGCTATCAGGGGAGAAGAGCGTTGGTGAGAGAGGTAAAGAAGAACCCAATGATCACTGTGGCTGAGCTCCAGAGATGCAATCGGGAGATGGGAGAAAGTTGTAGAAAGTCAACCATCACTGCAGCCCTCCACCAGTCAGGGCTTTATGGCAGAGTGGCCCGACGGAAGCCTCTCCTCAGTGCAAGACACATGAAAGCCCGCATGAAGGACTCCAAGATGGTGAGAAATAAGATTCTCTGGTCTGATGAGACCAAGATAGAACTTTTTGGCCTTAATTCTAAGCGGTATGTGTGGAGAAAACCAGGCACTGCTCATCACCTGTCCAATACAGTCCCAACAGTGAAGCATGGTGGTGGCAGCATCATGCTGTGGGGGTGTTTTTCAGCTGCAGGGACAGGACGACTGGTTGCAATCGAGGGAAAGATGAGTGCGGCCAAGTACAGGGAAAACCTTCTCCAGAGTGCTCAGGACCTCAGACTGGGCCGAAGGTTTACGTTCCAACAAGACAATGACCCTAAGCACACAGCTAAAATAACGAAGGAGTGGCTTCACAACAACTCCGTGACTGTTCTTGAATGGCCCAGCCAGAGCCCTGACTTAAACCCAATTGAGCATCTCTGGAGAGACCTAAAAATGGCTGTCCACCAACGTTTACCATCCAACCTGACAGAACTGGAGAGGATCTGCAAGGAGGAATGGCAGAGGATCCCCAAATCCAGGTGTGAAAAACTTGTTGCATCTTTCCCAAAAAGACTCATGGCTGTATTAGATCAAAAGGGTGCTTCTACTAAATACTGAGCAAAGGGTCTGAATACTTAGGACCATGTGATATTTCAGTTTTTCTTTTTTAATAAAAAATGTCAACAATTCTGTGTTTTTCTGTCAATATGGGGTGCTGTGTGTATATTAATGAGGAAAAAAAATGAACTTAAATGATTTTAGCAAATGGCTGCAATATAACAAAGAGTGAAAAATTTAAGGGGGTCTGAATACTTTCCGCACCCACTGTATAAATATATTGTAGGACGTTAATTTCCTGTAAAGCTGCTTTACAATGATTTGTATTGTGAAAAGCGCTATACAAATAAACTTTAATTGAATTGAATAATGTGTTTCATGGAATCTCATCCGTGAAATGCACCACTTCCGGTATTTTGCCGGTTAGTCGATGTGAGCAAAATGAAGTCGACGACTTTTAAAAATCCAATAGAATCGATGAATCGTGACAGCCCTAGTGTGAATTACCACATATGTGACCCTGGAGCACAAAAGCAGACATAAGTAGCACAGGTATATTTGTAGCAATAACCAACAATACATTGTATGGGTCAAAATTATCCATTTCTTTTATGCTAAAAATCATTAGGATATTAAGTAAAGATCATGTTCCGTGAAGATATTTTGTAACTTTCTTACCATAAATATATCAAAACTTAATTTTTGATCAGTAATATGCATTGCTAAAAACTTCATTTGGACAATTTTAAAGGCGATTTTCTCTTTATTTTTTTTATTTATTTTTTTTTTTGCACCCTCAGATTCCAGATATTGTCCTATCCTAACAAACTGTGTTTCTCACGTGAGTTATAGAATCTCCACATTCCAAAGGAAAAATTTTCCCCCTCAGCCTTCTGTGGTCATAAAATTAATTAATGATCAACATAGCGCCCAATTGTCTGGACCGGTTTCCTGTCAAGGCCTGGTCCTTATCCCTCGGGATCAAAACTGTTGATAACTCTTGACTCAAGCAACACAAAACAGAGAACTTTGTGTCTGAAGCCATTCAAGCAACAGATGGGTCAGTGTTACTCATGACCAGCAAAAGCATAAATTGATAATCTAATAAACAAGAAGATGGATTTACAGCTTCACTCAGAGTTGGGAACCTCACCAGACTCACACCCGTGACTTCCTTGACCTCAGGACATTCCTCCCCCCCTTTCTACACATTCCTAACTCGCCCTCTTTTCTTTATCTCCAACAAAGAGATACACAAACTCACATAGACGATTCCAAAAGACAATCATTTAAGGTATAAAGGGCAAATATTCAGACTTTCAGAAGAACTTCCAGCACGCCACTGCATAATCAAGCAAACATCCATTCACCGTAAGAGGGAATCCCAAAGACGTCATCCAAGGAAGATTGCCAACCAATCAGAAACGATGTTTCCCTGAGGCAAGCCAATGGAAAAAAAAAAAAAAAACCCCGTTCAACTCCAACACAAGTACAAGAAAATCTCCTTGCTAGCAGAAACTGGTGCAAATTAATCTTAAGCAGCTAAAGATAAGCCAAGTCAAGTAAAAGTTTATTTATAAAGCACTTTTTTAAAACAGCAAGTGTTTATCAAAGTGCTGTACACGCATAAAAGAATGAAAATATCAATGATACAACCAATAACAGAAAAGACAATAAGAGACAATGAAACAATAAAAGGAAGCAGCTCTCACATAGTGTCAAATGCTGGACTATAAAAATAAGTTTTTAGGCTAGATTTAAATCAGCAAGTGTTTCAGCCTGCCTAATGTAAAGGGGCAAGCTATTCCAGAGCTTTGGGGCCGCCACAGTAAATGCCCGGTCACCCCTGCTCTTCAACTTTACCCGAGGGACAGCCAAAAGCAAATGGTCAGTAGACCTAAGTGCTCTTAGTGGAGCATACGGCTTGATCAAATCGGACAGATATTTAGGGGCTAAACCATTAAGAGATGTAAAAACAAAAACCAGAATCTTAAAATTAATCCTAAAATGGATAGGTAACCAGTGAAAAGAAGCAAAAACAGGGGTTCCTGCTTTCGTGTACCAGTCAGCAGGTGAGCAGTCGCATTCTGGACCATCTGCAGTCTGGAGAGAGAGGCCTGACTATTGCCTATATAGAGGCCATTACTATTATCCAGATGAGTTGAAATAAAAATATGTAGAATTCTTTGAAAGTCTTTAGGAGACAGGAAAGCTTTCACCTTGGTGAGTTGTCTCAATTGGAAGAAACTAGATTTAACTACAGAGTTAATCTGTTTGTCCAGTTTAAAATCACAATCGAAGATAACACCTAAATTTTTACATAGGGCTTCACAAGTAGTTGCAATTCACCAAGGTCCAAATCTAATGACTCACCGGTACCTCCTGGTGTAAACAGCATAACATCTGTTTTGTTTTCATTAAAATTAAGCAAATTTAGTGCCATCCAGGCCTTAATTTCCTCAAGGCACTGCCGTAGGGGTGCTAAAGAGGCACTATCTTTTCTTTTGAAGGGCTGATAAATTTGCGTATCGTCTGCATAACAATGAAAAGAAATACCAAATTTGCTAAAAATATGTCCTAAGGGAATCATATACAGGGAGAACAGAATAGGCCCCAAAATGGAGTGCTGGGGGGACCCCACACGTGGAAGCAGTTGAGGAGACAAACTCTCCAAAACGAACTGAGAAAGTTCTGTCAGACAAATAGGATCATACTTGGTTACTTACGTAACCTCGGTTCCCTGAGATACAGGAGCGAATACTGCGTTGCTAGACGCTATGGGGAAAAACTCCTTTTTCTCAGAGGACTGAAGACTTTTTCAATTACGCAGTGTAACTGCACGGCCATTGGTTCGTGCAGTGCTTAAAAAAATGAACCAATGGCTCGGCAGCGATGCTGCACGAGCCTATGGCGGTGAAGCCTGCCAGAGCCCGCCAGAATGGGTGGGGCATCTGGGTATATAATCGGGCATTTCGCCATAGGATCTCAGGTAAAATTCGCCTGAAACGATGACGATGACGCTGAGTCGTGCAGCGTCATGGCATGGCAAGGAACGCAGTACTCGTAACCGAGTACGCTCCCTTTCGATACTTTCACTCATACTGCGTCGCTAGACGCTATGGGGAACAAATACAATCCCGTCGTGCCATTAAAGAGGAATGACTGATATAAACTGGCCTTGAGCAAAAGAGGCTCAGAGGGACCAAGTTATGTGCAGGACAAGCCCTGCGGGAGGCCAGAGGGGTGAACTCCTAGAGGTCAGCCCAGCCTTTGATAATCGTTCCAACGGTCATGTGTACAGCCTCGGCACTGGTAACAGGGCGAAGAGTGTTCCCAAGAGTCAGGCAATGCCTGATAACTAGACCGTCTTAGACAGGCGTGTGCCCCTTTAAGCAGATAAGATCTGAGCCTGTAAGGCCAGCACATCCAAGTTATATAACCTGGCAAAGGTGGATGGCAAGGCCTAGCCGGCCGCCACACAGATGTCTGCTAAAGACACACCACGAGACCATGCCCAGGACGAGGCCACGCTTCGGGTGGAATGGGCTCTAACTCCTATGGGGCTCTGAAGGCCCAGGGAGGAGTACGCTAGTGCGATAGAGTCTACTGTGACTGGAGACCCTTTGGTGTGGCCGCCAAAGCATACGAAGAGTTGTTCCGACTGCCTGAATGGGTCGGAACGCTTCATGTACATTCTCAACGCCCTGACTGGGCAGAGAAGGTTAAACTTCTGGTCCTCCTCTGAAGGAGGAAGCGCAGAGAGGGTAATAACCTGGGCTCTAAACGGCATGTAGAGCAGTGGTTTTCAAACTTGTTCCTGGGGACCCACAGCTCTGCACATTTTGCATGTCTCCCTAATTTACACACCTGATTCAGATCATCAGCTCATTAGGAAAGAGCTCCATGAACTCAAATGAGTGTGTCAGAAAAGGGAGACATGCAAAACGTGCAGAGCAGTGGGTGCCGAGGAACAGGATTGAAAACCACTGATGTAGAGCATCTTGGGGACATATCCCTGTTTTGGCTTTAGGACAACTTTGGAGTCGTTAGGCCCAAACTCAAGACAGGCAGGATTTATTGAGAGAGCCTGCGAGTCGCCTACTTGCTTGACCGATGCTAATGCCAATAGCAGAATGTTTTTTAGCAACAGCATTCTTAAGCTTGCAGAGTGCAGTGGCTCAAAGGGGGAGCCTTTGAGGGCTCTCATGACCGTGGGCAGATCCTCACGTAGGGACTGTAAGGGGCCGGGGCGGATGGAGCCTCCTGGAACCCCTTAGGAAATGGACGACTAGGTTGCTCAATACCACGACTGAGGTGAGACCCTTGAGCAAGGCACCGAATCCCCAACTGCTCCCCGGGTGCCCCAGCATTGGCTGCCCACTGCTCCGGGTGTGTATGTGCGTGTTTGTTCACTACTCACTGCTGTGTGTGTGCACTTGGATGGGTTAAGTGCAGAGCACAAATTCCAAGTATGGGACACCATACTTGGCCACACGTCACGTCCTTTCGTCCTTTTCCGGCCCACCGACTGTCCTGCTAAAGGAGCGTGGGAAGCTGCTATAGTTGCCACATAGACTTTGAGTGTGGAAGGGGAATGGCCCTTATCCAACAGCTCCTGCAAGTATGACAATATCACTGATATGTCACACGTAGCTGGTTCCTCACTATGAGTTGCACACCAGGCGGAAAAAACAGACCACTTAACGGCATAGAGGCGTCTCGTAGACAGGGGTTTAGCCAGTTAGATAGTATTTAGGACATTCTCGGGGAGATCTATTGATTCCCATCGAGAGCCCAGAGGTGTAGAGCCCACAGCTCTGGCTGGGGGTGCCAAATTGTTCTGTTCACCTGAGAGAGGAGGTCCTGCCTCAGGGGAATGGGCCACAGGGCTGCTATTAGCAGCTGAGACAGCTCTGAAACCCAAAGTTGGTTTCTCCAGAGTGGGGCCACCAGAAGCACTTTGTGCTTGTGTTCCCTGACTTGTCTGATTACCTGAGGCATCAGAGTGATCGGGGGAAAGGCATACAGAAGGAGGTTGGGCCATTCATGGGCCAACGCATCCTCATTCTTCAAAAAATATGTTTGGCAGTCCACTACTCTGAGGGGACATTTCTCTGAGATAGCATGTCTGCTCCCTGGTTCAGCACGCCGGGCACATGTGTTGCCCTCAATGAATGCAGATTGAGATGTGCTCACTCCAAGAGGCGGTTTACCATCTCGAAAAGGCAATTAGAGGTGAGCCCGCCCTGAAGATTTATGTATGACACCACCGTCATGCTGTCTGAACGAACTAGCATGTGGTGCCCCTTCAGGACTGGCAAGAAGGTTTGAAGAGTTTGACATACTGCCGACATTTCAAGGCAGTTGATGTGTAGCTGGCCTTCTGCGTTTGTCCAGGAGCCGCACAGAGCTCCCAACCTGTGTTGGATGCATCTGTCGAGACAACCTTCCTTCTGTAAATCAGTCCCATGGTCATGCCCTGTTTGATCCACTGTGGGTTTTTCCAAGGGGCCAGGGCTGTCATGCAGGCCTCGCTCACCTTGATGCGGATGCGTCCATGACGCCACGCTTGGGGCGGAATAAGGGGCTTCAACCAGTACTGAAGCGGTCTCATTTAGAGTAGGCCCAACTGAAGTACAGGTGATGCAGAGGCCATTAGGCCCAGCATCCTTTGAAACTTCTTGAGGGGATAGGAGGCTCCGATTTTGAAGGAAGCCGCGAGCTGCTGTATAGCCAGTGCACGATCTGGCGCGACTGCGCCATGTGGACAGAGTCAAAAACTGCTCCCAGGAACGAAGTTCACTGGCTGGGAGATGGCAAGCTCTTCGCAAAATTGATCCTGAGTCCCAGGCAATCTAGTGGCTGAGGAGGAGGGACCTGTGGGCTATTAGCTCGGCCTCTGATTGTGCTAGAATGAGCCAGTCGTCGAGGTAATTCAGGATATGGACTCCCATCTGTCTCAGAGGGGAGAAGGCTGCATCTATGCACTTCGTAAAAGTGCGAGGAGCCAGGGACAGCCCAAAGGGCAGGACCGTGTATTGATAAGCCACTCCCTCGAAGGCGAATCTCAAGAATTGTCTGTGGTGGGGGGCTATCTGGATGTGAAAATAAGCGAAAAGAACCAGTCCCCTGGGCGAATTTGCGAGAGAATCTGCTTTTATGTAGTCATTCTGAACGGCCGACTCATGAGGGCACGGATCAGCCGTCTGAGATCGAGGATGGGCCGAAGGCCGCCATCCTTTTTGGGGACGAGGAAGTAATGCTGTAGAAACCTGACTCGCTCTGATCTGGTGGAACTGTTTCTACGGCTCCTTTCGCCAGCAATCTCTCTACCTCGGCTCGCAGAACGTGAGTGTTCTGGCTCTGCAAAGAGGTGGAGACCATGCCGCTGAATCGCGGGGGTCTTTGAGCGAACTGAAGTGAATAACCTTGTTCTATAATCCCCAGAACCCAATGAGACACTCCGGGGATGGCCTGCCAGGCCTCGGCCCATGTGACAAGGGGTTGGATCAATTCGGGTAGTGAGTCACCGTGTGGGGAATGGTAACTGGAAGAGGAAATTTGCTCTATTTTTTGAAAATGTTTGTTGTTTTTTTAATTTTCCAGCTATAACATCAGCGGTGAGTGAGGGTGCTTTTGGAACGGGCCCTTGGTTCACCACAGTTTGTTGGACAAAACATACTGCCACTGGCACCGGGAACTGAATGGGGTGCTTGAGGGCATAAAAGAGGTCATTTAGGGGTTGGTCCGGTGTTTGCAAGACTTTGCCACCTTCTCTTCCTTTCCATCAGATCAGGACGACGCCGGGGGCGCAGGATCCAAGGTCAGCTTGGGCCGGGGGTCCTTGGCTCTTTGGAAACGGGTAGCGTCTGGCCGAGCGAGAGCGCTGTCGGGTCTCAGACTTTTGAGCAGGCTGAGTGGGCAACGGCGCAGGTTTTGCTGGCTGCTGTGCTGGAGCAGATTTGGGGCGACTGGTGGCTGTTGCAGAGCTGGAGCGTTTTGGCAAGAAGTGTCGCATGGCTTGGGACGACTTCTGTGCTGCAGTGAATCGCTCTGCGAAACTCTCGACGGCAGGTCCAAACAGCCCCGTAGGGGAGACCGGGGAGTCGAGGAAGGGGACCTTGTCAGCCTCCTTTATTTCCGTGAGGTTTAGTCATAAGTGGCGTTCCAACACCACTAAACTGACCATTGACCTCCCAATGGCCTGCGCTGTAGCCTTGGTGGCCCACAAGGACAGGTCTGTCGTGCTGCGCAGCTCCCTGAAAGCCGGGGGATCAGGTCCAGACTCATCCATGACCTGGAGGAGTTTGGCCTGAAAGACCTGGAGCACGGCCATGGTATGAAGCGCTGAGGCGGCCTGCCCTGTGGAGGAGGAGACCACTCCAATCCCAGCTCCTCGACTGCCTTAGAGAGGATGCGGGAAAGTTCGACATCCATCCCTGGCTTGGAGTCGCTGGGCTCGGCAGACAACGAAGGGGTGGGGTCAGCAATAGAGTGTCTGACGGTATTAGAGACAGGCTGTCATCTAATAGTTCATTCTCTACGGCACCAAACGAGACCATGTCACTCGCATCAGCCGAGGGATGCTGGTCTGGGTGTTTGAAGAGGACGGGAGAATCCTCTCTGCTTGGCCGAGTGCTTAGTCCCCTTACCCTGCTGTTTTTTCATCATAGGCCCCTGGGAGGAAGAAAACGGGAGGGCGCGAGGGTTGCATTCGCTCTAAAAAGAAAGCGATCCAAGTGCGCAGAGTGGTGAGACTCATGTTCACGCAGTGTGAACATTCCATCTCAGTCAGAGCGGCCTCTGCGTGGGGTTTACCCAGGCAGGAAACGCACTCTGAGTGGCTGTCCCCGTTGTGCAGAGCAGTTCTGCACGACATGCAATGACGGCACGGCATTTGAAACAATGCCGCTGCTCTTTTAGAGTGAAATTTGTTGTTTGATACTCACTGGATGGCAGCAGGGGACAAGCTGGCTTCTGCGCGGGTCACTGAGGCAGCCGGAAGCAGGCGGAGCGGCGAAATCGCAGGGGAAAAAAGGCAGCTTCAATCGGCAACGAGGCGTTTCAACAGCGAGCTTCTTCAGTCCCTAGGTCAGCGAGGGATGATCGTCATTGCTGAAGGAGAATTAATCTGAGATCCTATGGCGAAATGCCCGCTTATATAGCCAGATGTCCCGCCCATTCTGGCGGGCTTCACCACCATAGGCTCGTGCAGCACCGCTGCTGAACCATTGGTTCATTTTTTTATGCACTGCACGAATCAATGGCCATGCAGTTACACTGCGTGATTGAAAAAGTCTTCAGTCTTCAGAGAAAAATTTGTTTTTCCCCATAGCGTCTAGCGACGTAGTGAGAGTGGAAGTATCAATAGTGAACTAAACCATCCCAACGCAGTACTCTTAATACCACCCCATTGTTGTAAGCATGTAATCAAAATCTTATGGTCTACAGTATCAGTATCAAATGCAGCAGTGAGGTCTAGTAAAATTTAAATCGCATAGTCCCCTGAATCAGTAGCAAGTAACAAGTGATTGTTACTGTTGAGGAGTGTTGAGGATGACCTTCAACAGAGCAGTTTATGTACTAGGAAGAGATTTAAAACCGGACTGAAACATTTCGTGAATGCCGTGTAGATCAAGAAATGCATACAATTGTCCAAACACAACCTTCTCCAGTAGTTTGGAAAGAAATGGAAGTTTCAAGATGGGTCTAAAATTAGCAAGAACTGATGAATCCAGATTCGATTTTTGATTACTGGTTCCACCACTGCAAGTTTAAAAGACTTAGGTACAATAGGTCAGGCTACTATTAATAATTGCAAGAATTTTTGGCCCAATAGTTTCAAAAGAATATTTTAAAAGACAAGGAGGAGCAATATCCATACCACATGAGGATGATCTCATTTTAACAATGATCTCTCTCAGTGAGGCAAGAGACACCAGCTGAAACTGATTTAAAACAGCCGAGCACTCAGAGGAAATGGATAAAAACATCAATGGGACAGTAATAATACACCACATTGAGAAACTAATGGAATGCATAGTCGATATAAAAGAAACTGGATGACGAGTAATTTCTTACTACTAAATTCTAAAAAAAACAAAAAAAAAACAGGTGTTAATTATCAGACCTAAAACCTCCACATGTAGGCCTAATAACCTAGGACCTAATAAGACAAGATGGCGCCACCGAGTTCGGATGCCGTCCAGGGGCCCGTTTTCGTACGTCGCTTATTACATCTGAGATGATTTGAAAGATTCCAGATCTTCTAATCCTGATAACTGATCTCTGGCTAATTTGGTTCTTCAAACGAATTTGCGTATTTGATTAAAATATCTGGATTAAGTTGTCTAAGATTACTGCGCGTTCTCGTGTTCCCAGAAAAGGGCAGATGTATCGATACTCGAAGCCACGATCAGCAATGCAGCGATTGGCTGGCGGCAAGACGGCGACGTAATGACATCATATCATTAAAAAAGACACCTGACAAAAGTTGACAAATTCCTGGACCTTCAGAAGGAAACAGCCAAGCGAACAAAACTACAAAAATGTTATAATAGATAAATGAAATGTGCACTGTTTTTAATTTATTTGTAATTTTTTTACATGATTCCCAATTATTTATATTCACGATCTCTAGTATTTGTACAGGCTTTACATTTTTATTTCAATGTTGTAATTAGCAATTCATTTAATTTTATCTTTGAAGCAGATTTGTTATGTGACAGCATTAATGAAAGTTTCTTAAGAGTCAAGATCATGTTATCTACATCTCCTGCGCTCCATCAAGCCACTTCCATAATATCTGTCACCACTCAAATTAATGCACAGCTCAGATTAACTGTATAGCATGTGTGTAAGACTCCAGTACAATTATAAAGTAATTATTTCATCACTAATAAATCTTTCAATGAGTAAAACTGGCTGTGTCTATAGTATTATAGACTACACAACATTATTATATTATTTTCAAATAAATTTTTTAATTATTATTATTTTAAATTATTGTCCCTGGACCAGTAGGGTACTCTTGTAATAAAGTAGCAGTGGCTGGGACAGATTTTAAGTATCAATTCTGCTTAAAAAGATGCAATCTAATCCTGTTTACATGAAATAAGCCTGCTCCCGAGCAGGTTTAAGCTTACAGACCTGTTGCTATGACAGCAAGTCCAGGATGTGCTTCAAAGAACCAAATGATCCAAGATAAAGCAAAATCGTCAACAATCAAATCCAGCTAACTGAGTTAGCGACGTACGAAGAACGGGCCCCAGGTCGCTCCGCTTAGATTGTGCTTTTATTTACTTACTTTCTTACTTTTGCTTTCTCTTTTTACACACATAACGTCTGCACTGATTACTTACGACAAAGAAACACTTTTGGACATTGGATACCACTACACTAACCTGTTTCAGGACACTTTATCCTCCAACCCGTCGTGGCCATTCGAGATTCTTCGGAACATGGAGTTGAACAATGGCCACTTGAATAACCTCCCGAGGCGACGGATCAAGAAACGCCACGGGAAACGCGCTGGGATTCGCAACAGACTGAGGAAAAGAGCTCACAGTCCTCCTCTACCGAGCATTCTGCTCACCAATGTCCAATCTCTGGAGACTTGATAAGTTTCCAACGGAACATAAGGGACTGTAACATCCTTTGTTTGTCTGAAACATGGCTCACGACCTCGGTCCCGGACACTGCTGTAACGCCGTCTGATAACTTCTGTTTTACGGATGGACAGAACAGCTGAGGCCGGTAAATCCAAAGGTGGAGGAGTGTGTATCATGATTAACAAGAAATGGTGTGACCCCAGGAATATCTCCACTCTGTCGCGCTCCTGCTCGCCTCATCTGGAACATCTATCCATTATTTGCCGCCCATTCTATCTGTCCCGTGAGTTTTCATCGATCATCGTTACTGCTGTTTACATCCCACCACAGGCAGACACCGGCTTGGCTTTGTCTAAGCTTCACGATGTGCTCAGCGGCTACATCAACAAACATCCTGACGCTGCTCTTATCATTGCGGAGGACTTTAACAAAGCCAACCTCAGGCAGGTCATGCCGAAGTTTTATCAACATGTATCCTGTCCAACTAGAGGACCGAATACACTGGATCATTGCTACTCTGTTTAAGAATGCCTACAAAGCCCGCTCACTACCGGCTTTTGGCAAATCGGACCATGCCGCCATTTTCCTCACACCGGAATATAAACAAAGGTTCGTTCAGGAACCCCCAGTGCAGAGAGTAGTGACGTGCTGGTCCTCCCACTCAGAAGCTATGCTACAAGCGGCTCTTGATGACGTTGACTGGGACATGTTCCAGGCGAGTTTATCTGACGTCAGCAAGATCACGGATGTAGCATTAAGCTTTGTAAACATGCTAACCGAGCAAGCAACTGAAACAATAACTATAAGGACCTTCTCAAATCAGAAACTGTGGGTGGACAGAACAATCCGTGCTGCGGTAAACAAACGCACTGCCTCTTACAACGCCGGTCTTTTGTCGGGGAACATGAGCGAGTACAAAGCATCGTGCTATGCTCTCCGACGCACAGTAAGAGAAAACAAACTCCGATACAGGGAGAGAGTAGTGTCTCAGTTTCAGCTCAATGACTCCCGACTCATGTGGCAGGGTACTGCTGAGGTGAGAGCAGATCCGTTGCTGGCTGACGAGTTAAACTCTTTCTATGGCCGCTTTGAAAGCAATCGTGGCTGCGCGACTCTGCCGATCAGCGTGCCAGAAAGCGGTAGTCAGAGTAGCGATAATCATGTAATCACCATTTTGGAGGACGATGTTCGGAGGGCCCTAAAGCGAGTGAACGTCAGGAAAGCAGCCAGACCTGATGGGATTACTGGCCGTGTTCTGAGGTCCTGCGCTGATCAGCTCGCTGGTTTGTTTACTTCCATCTTTAATGAGTCCCTTGCTACCTCTGTGGTTCCCACCTCCTTTAAAAAATCTGTCATCATCCCTGTGCCTAAGAACAATAAACCCTCTTGCCTGAATGACTATCGTCCAGTTGCCCTCACATCAATAGTCACGAAGGTCTTTGAGAGACTGGTAAAGAACTACATTTGCTCATCCATCCCTGATACTTTGGACCCTCTTCAGTTTGCCTATCGTCCCAATAGATCTACTGAAGATGCCATCTCTCACATCCTGCGCTCTTCTCTCATGCACATTGACAGCAACAACGGGAACTATGTAAGGCTGCTATTTATTGACTATAGCTCAGCTTTCAATACCATTATCCCCAGCAAGCTAGCTTCTAAACTCATAGACCTCGGCCTTAACTCTTCACTCTGTGACTGGATCCTGAACTTCCTCACCAGCAGACCTCAAGTGGTGAAAGTAGGCCAGTTCACCTCCAACTCCATCACCCTGAACGTAGGAGCCCCACAGGGCTGTGTCCTGAGTCCCTTGCTCTACTCTCTCTACACGCACGACTGCATGTCTTCCCACAGCTCCACATCCATCATCAAATTCGCTGATGATACTGTGGTTCTGGGCCTCATTTCCAATAATGATGAGACCGCATACTTGGATGAGGTAGAGAGACTTACATCATGGTGCCAGGACAACTGTCTCTCTCTGAATGTGAGCAAAACTAAAGAGCTGATTGTTGACTTCAGGAAGAGACAGCAGCGGCCCTACACTCCTCTTATGATCAGTGGGACCCCTGTGGATAGGGTGAGCAGCTTCAAGTACCTCGTTGTAAACATCTCCGAGGACCTGACTTGGACTACACACATTCAAACACCGGTTAATAAAGCCAGGCAAAGACTGTACCATCTGCGACAGCTGAGGAAATTCAGGGTCTCACCAACAATCCTGAAAAGTTTCTATTCAGGGACCATAGAAAGTGTACTAACTCAGTGTATTTCAGTGTGGTATGGGAACAGTTCCAGTCAAGACTGCAAAGCCCTGCAGAGTTGTGCGCTTAGCTGAGAGCATCTCAGGGTCTGCTCTCCGCTCTCTGCAGGACATCTACCTCAAACGCTGCAGAAGCAGAGCTGTCAAAATCATCAAGGACTCAAACCACCCTAGTAACTGTCTTTTCACTCTGCTGCCATCTGGTAAGCGCTTCCGCTGCCTGATGACAAAAACTGAGAGACTCAGGAGGAGTTTCTTCCCCCGGGCCATCAGGCTCCTAAACACAAACTCAGCCTCTTAACATCAACATGACTCTATTTAATAATCACTTAACAATCAGTAAGATATTCATTATTCTCTACCTCATACTGACAGTGTCATTTGCACACAGCACTTTCTGTATTGCTGCTACATGACAACCATGCACAACCTATTTGCATATTCCTCTCTTGTACATTCCTGCTTATCTTAATATGTAAGTTTACAGTATACTGTCATACACATTTTATTTTATATTTTGTTCTTTATATTTTATTCTTATTTCATTTTACCTAAACCTATATTTATGTATATTTCCTCTGTGTTTGTATTCTATAATATTTGCACTGTCTATGGAGTGGACCTGACTCACATTTCACTGCTGGTTATATCTCTATATAATCATGTATGTGACAAAATAAAAATCTTGAATCTTGAACATTGTCTAACACTTGATGGCTGCTCTGTCAATTCTTCATCATCAGTTAGAAACCTGTGTGTGCTATTTGATAGCAATCTTTCCTTTGAAAGCCATGTTTCTAGCATTTGTAAAATTGCTTTTTTCCATCTCAAAAATATATCTAAATTGCGACCTATGCTCTCAATGCAGAAATGTTAAATCATGCTTTACTGGGTGGTTGTTCTGTGCGCTTAATAAACAAACTCCAGATGGTTCAAAATGCAGCAGCTAGAGTCCTTACCAGAACCAGGAAATATGACCATATTAGCCCGGTTCTGTCAACACTGCACTGGCTCCCTATTAAACATCGTATAGATTTTAAAATCTTGCTAATTACTTATAAAGCCCTGAATGGTTTAGCTCCTCAATATTTGAGCGAGCTCTTATCGCATTACAGTCTTTCACGTCCGCTGCGTTCTCAAAACTCTGGCCATTTGATAATACCTAGAATACCAAAATCGACTGCGGGCGGCAGATCCTTTTCCTGTTTAGTGCCCAAACTCTGGAACAATCTACCTAACACTGTTCGGGAGGCAGACACACTCTGTCAGTTTAAATCTAGATTAAAGACACATCTCTTTAACCTGGCATACACATAACACACTATTATTCAAATCCGTTAAAGGATTGTTAGGCTGCATTAATTAGGTCAACCGGAACCGGGAACACTCCACATAACACACAATGTTATGTTAAGCGCTTGCATGTTGTTGCTCTTTTGTTGGTTTTGATTGCTTCTATTGTCTTCATTTGTAAGTCGCTTTGGATAAAAGCGTCTGCTAAATGACTAAATGTAAATGTAATGTCAAGTCCCCTTTATTTATATAGCACTTTTAACAATACAGATTGTGTCAAAGCACTTAACAGTATCAAATTGGAGGATAGAGTGTCAGTAATGTATAATAATGAGATTAAACACTCAATTTTCAATTAAAGGCATTTCATTATTGAATTCAGAGATGTCATTGTCTAGCTCAGTTAAGTTTAAATAGTATCTATGAGATCAAATTGATGATAATCGTTAGAAATTAAGTGTCCCCAACTGAGCAAGCCAGAGGCGACAGCGGCAAGGAACCAAAACTCCCTCTGTGACAGAATGGAGAAAAAAACCTTGGGAGAAATCAGGCTCAGTCGGGGGGCCAGTTCTCCTCTGGCCAGGATATTATTGTTTATTTAATTTTTACTTATTGTTTTAATTAAATTTTAAATGTATTATATTTCTGTTTTTTTTATATTGTTGCAATTTCTAACAATAATAGTATTATGTAGTTAGGTATTTTATTATATTTTTAGTTATTTTGTTTTATTTTTAGTTTTATTGTATTTAAGTTGAGGTCTTCACTGGGGATATGTTCCCGGGGCTCATCCAGGTGTCCGCTGACGATCAGGGTCGCAGACATCATCTCCCGGCGCCGATCCACCATCTGATCCGGACACGGACTGAGAAACAGAATAAGAAAGAAACTGACAAATATTAGCGTAGATGCCATTCTTCTTACGATGTAACGAGTACATCGTGTGTTATGAGGAGTGTTCCCGGTTCCGGTTGATCTAATTAATGTAGCCCAACAATCCTTTAACGGATTTGAATAATAGAAGTACAATGTACTTGTTACATCATTAGAAGAATGGCAACTACGCTATATTAGTCTGTTTCTTTCTTATTCCGAGGTCACCGTAGCCACCAGATCTAGTCCGTATCCAGATCAGATGATCGATCCGCACCTAGAGATGACGTCTACAACCCTGGAGACCAGGACACCTAGATGAGCCCTAGAGACAGATCCCCAGTGAAGACCTCGTCACCTAGACGGCCATCGGGACAAGACCACAGGAACCAGATGAGTCCTCTGTACAATCTGACTTTGCTGAACTTGGAATTGAATTGCTGGTTTCATCTGGCCAGAGGAGAACTGGCCCCCCGACTGAGCCTGGTTTCTCCCAAGGTTTTTTTCTCCATTCTGTTACCGATGGAGTTTTGGTTCCTTGCCACTGTCGCCCCTGGCTTGTTTTGCCTCCAGCTTGCTTAGTTGGGGACACTTAATTTCATCTACTTGATTGCACAGGCACTATGTAAACTGAACTGAGCTGGACCATTACATCACTGAATTCAATAATGAAATGCCTTTAGCTGAAAATTTAGTGTTTAATCTTGTCATTTTACATTATTGACACACTATTTTCCTATTGTTACTGTACAGTGCTGTGACACAATCTGTATTGTTAAAAGTGCTATATAAATAAAGGTGACTTGACTTGACTTGATGGTCGAACTCTAGGTTTTTCTCGAATCGTCCTAAGAGGGGCCACTGTATCCAAAATACTTTGACAGGTTGAAAAGAACAGTGAGGTTAAGTCATCAGTGTTAAGGCCATACGAGGACATTGAGTAATCATCATCAATGCCATTAAAAGCATCAGAAAACAACGGAGCAGTTGAAGGGTTAATCGCCCTACGGCAACGGGTAAGAGCAGTCACCTTAGAATCACAAGAAGTATGTATCTCAAATATAATAGGCAAATGATCAGAGAAAGTGGCATCACAGACTTCAATAGTCCACAAGATTTAAAAAAAGCTTAAGCTAAATGCTTAGTGGGACCGCACACATGGATATTAAAATCCCTGACAATTAAGACTCGATCATAATTTGGCATGATTCTCGCCAAAAGCCGAATCTCTGCTTTTGTGATTTTCTCAGGTTGCTATTTTAGAACTAGTAGCAAGTACTAGAATTTGGGACTTCATGCAAACTCAGTAACTCTCATCCTCATAATTGTATGTGTGTTGTGTGCGCGTATGTGTGTGTGTGGTCTTAGTAGTGTAGTTTCATGTAGCTCAATAAACTCTTGTTTTATTTTAAAGAGCAGTGTTTTGTGTTTATGTGCTTAATAGGTTACTGTCTTGAGCTGTCGATCCTTGCTACCCTGCTAATAGTTAACCAAATACTAGTTTGTATTATTATCGTTGGCCACGGGGTAATACAAACAGAATTGGTAAGATGCACTAAATTCTACTATTCGCTGGATGAATAGTTGAAGTGTAAGCTATCAAATTTGAATCAATTTTAATCAAGTAGTTTCGAATTTGATTCCCCTGAAAAGAGCCAAAAATTCCCTACAAACCATACATCAATGGAAAGATTATTTACTCAGCTTTCAGATGATGTATAAATCTGTTTCACAAAATTGACCCTTATGACTGGTTTTGTGGACTAGGGTCATATATCTGAGTGTAGTGTTACTAAATGAACATTTTAAATTGATGTGCTCTTTGTGTCGATGCTGTTACATTTAATATAGTAATATAATGATTTACAAAGAGACAACAATGCTTTGTATTTTTAAGGTGTCAAAGATAGAATCTGGAGGACATCTGCTTTACTTATATTAATGCTTAAAGGTGTAAATTAGTTAAAAATAGGTAAACTGATTTATTGTTGATTTTGGCAAATCTGCTTCTTCCACACAGAAATTCATGTTCAGTGAAGCTCCTCACAACATTCACACATTCAGCAATTCAGCAATAAATGCTGGAATATTTCCATCAGTTCACAAGTGAAGACGAGCATCAGATCATCAGGAAGAGCTGAAATCTGCAAAGACTGAGTTTATTAAAGAGGACAGAGAGAAGATGAGAGATCCAGAACCCTGCAGAATTAAACACACTGAAGATACTGAACAACAAACAGGTTGCTTTTTATTCTTCATTCTTCATTAATAATGCTGATGGCTATAAAGTTTCAAGTAGTTTTAGATTTTGTTTGTTGTAATTGGAAAATTCTTTAGAGCTCTGCAGTAATATAGCTAAATTAAATAAGGGACACTTTCTGTAAACTGGGTACTTTTTCAACAAAAAATATTTGTTAGATAATTGTAGTTGATCAAACATATTTAATAGCTCTACCTATAGAAACACGGGATTTGTGCCTATAATATTTTAAAAATCATAAATTGAAGATCAATGTACCTCATTCATTGATGAATGAAGAAGTTTCAGAGATGTACAGTCAGGTCCATAAATATTAGGACATCGACACAATTCTAACATTTTTGGCTCTATACACCACCACAATGGATTTCAAATGAAACAAACAAGATGTGCTTTAACTGCAGACTGTCAGCTTTAATTTGAGGGTATTTACATCCAAATCAGGTGAACGGTGTAGGAATTACAACAGTTTGCATATGTGCCTCCCACTTGTTAAGGGACCAAAAGTAATGGGACAGAATAATAATCATAAATCAAACTTTCACTTTTTAATACTTGGTTGCAAATCCTTTGCAGTCAATTACAGCCTGAAGTCTGGAATGCATAGACATCACCAGATGCTGGGTTTCATCCCTGGTGATGCTCTGCCAGGCCTCTACTGCAACCGTCTTCAGTTCCTGCTTGTTCTTGGGGCATTTTCCCTTCAGTTTTGTCTTCAGCAAGTGAAATGCATGCTCAATCGGATTCAGGTCAGGTGATTGACTTGGTCATTGCATAAAAATCCACTTCTTTCCCTTCAAAAACTCTTTGGTTGCTTTTGCAGTATGCTTTGGGTCATTGTCCATCTGCACTGTGAAGCGCCGTCCAATGAGTTCTGAAGCATTTGGCTGAATATGAGCAGATAATATTGCCCGAAACACTTCAGAATTCATCCTGCTGCTTTTGTCAGCAGTCACATCATCAATAAATACAAGAGAACCAGTTCCACTGGTAGCCATACATGCCCACCACCACCATGCTTCACTGATGAGGTGGTATGCTTAGGATCATGAGCAGTTCCTTTCCTTCTCCATACTCTTCTCTTCCCATCACTCTGGTACAAGTTGATCTTGGTCTCATCTGTCCATAGGATGTTGTTCCAGAACTCTGAAGTCGTTTGGCAAACTCTAATCTAGCCTTCCTGTTTTTGAGGCTCACCAATGGTTTACATCTTGTGGTGAACCCTCTGTATTCACTCTGTTGAAGTCTTCTCTTGATTGTTGACTTTGACACACATATACCTGCCTCCTGGAGAGTGTTCTTGATCTGGCCAACTGTTGTGAAGGGTGTTTTCTTCACCAGGGAAAGAATTCTTCGGTCATCCACCACAGTTGTTTTCCGTGGTCTTCTGGGTCTTTTGGTGTTGCTGAGCTCAACGGTGCGTTCCTTTTTTTTAAGAATGTTCCAAACAGTTGTTTTGGCCACGCCTAATGTTTTTGCTATCTCTCTGATGGGTTTGTTTTGTTTTTTCAGCCTAATGATGGCTTGCTTCACTGATAGTGACAGCTCTTGGATCTCATCTTGACAGTTGACAGCAACAGATTCCAAATGCAAATAGCACACTTGAAATGAACTCTGGACCTTTTATCTGCTCATTGTAATTGTGATAATGAGGGAATAACACACACCTGGCCATGGAACAGCTGAGAAGCCAACTGTCCCATTACTTTTGGTCCCTTAACAAGTGGGAGGCACATATGCAAACTGTTGTAATTCCTACACCGTTCACCTGATTTGGATGTAAATACCCTCAAATTAAAGCTGACAGTCTGCAGTTAAAGCACATATTGTTCGTTTCATTTGAAATCCATTGTGGTGGTGTATAGAGCCAAAAATGTTAGAATTGTGTCGATGTCCCAATATTTATGGACCTGACTGTATATGTAAAATGTACTAGATTAGTTAATGAATATAAACCATTTTTACTTTTATTTCAGAGTTGAATGAAAAATTGAGTGAAGTTGAGGAGAAAAATCACTTCAGAACTGGAGAAAACCCTTTGAGTTGCTCTCAAACTCAGAAAGATTTAAAGGAAAGAAGAGCCAAGAAATCTTTCACCTGCACTCAGTGTGGAAATAGTTTGACAAGAAAAAGTGATCTTGAGCGTCACATGAGAATTCATACTGGAGAGAAACCATTCGCTTGTGATCAGTGCGGGAAGAGTTTCACACACTCATTAAATCTTAAGCATCACATGAACATCCACACTGGAGAGAAACCGCACACATGTGATCAGTGCGGGAAGAGTTTCTCACATTCATCAAACCTTAAGCATCACATGAACATCCACACTGGAGAGAAGCGGCACACATGTGATCAATGCGGCAAAACATTTTTGAGAGCTTCAAACCTGAAGAAACACCTGAGAGTTCATACAAAGGACAAGCCACATTCATGTCATTTGTGTGGAAAGAGTTTTTCACATCTACAAAGTTTGAAAGAACATCAGAAAATACATACTGCTGTGAGAGAGTACATATGCTTTGAGTGTTCGAAGACTTTTACTTCAGCAAAGTATTTAAAACAGCACCAGAGGATTCACACTGGAGAAAAACCTTACAAGTGTTCACACTGTGACAAGAGATTCAATCATTCAACAAATCTGAAAACACATGAGATGTTTCACACTGGAGAAAAACCATACAAGTGTTCACACTGTGACAAGAGATTCAGACTGTCAGCAAATCTGAAAACACATGAGAGGATTCACACTGGAGAGAAACCGTATCACTGCACTACATGTGGGAAGCGTTTCAATCAATCTTCTGCTCTACACAGTCATACAAAAAACAATCACGGTAAAGTAGATCATCATCAGAGTCAAAATATATACCCTACAAAACTAGCACATTTTTAAACAAGTTACTTGTTTTAAAAATGTGAAGTGTTCATTTGTTTTGGAAAATGCCTTGTATTGGTAGGTTACTGTTTTAAAAATGCTTAAATTGCTCTGTAGACTTTCCAGTATCAGAACAAATGCCAGTGTTATCCTCCTACACACTGTAATTTCATGGGAAGAACATGGAAATAATTTGTCATTTTATCTTGTAAAGATATGCTTTCCTCCTGTTTTCCACACACATTTTTGTGAAAATTGATAGACTGTTTTTTTTCTGGATTATAAAATGTGTTTTCTTTCATCTGAAAAGTCAAGTCAAGTCACTATTATTTGTTTAGCACTTTTAACAATGCAAATTGTGTCAAAGCAGCTTTACATCAGCTTGATATAAAGCTGGGTGGTTTTATATCAGCTTTACAGTATTTAGACGGGAAATAGTGTGTCAAAATAGTGTCATCCTCCTCTGGCCAGATAAAATCAGCAGTTTTAATCTAGGCTGCAGCAGAGTCAGATTGTGCAGAGGACTCGTCTGGTTCCTGTGGCCTTGTCCCGATGGCCGTCTAGGAGACAGGGTCTTCACTGGGGATCAGTCTCTGGGGCTCATTCTAGTTGAAACTTTCTGCAATTTCCAAGCAATCAAGGTCAAGCGGAAAGCGCACACATTAGGATTGGTGACGAATGAGAAAAGGCAAGTGAGTTTGTTTTGAGTTTGTATTGTGCATTTTCCAGCAACCACGCCGCTAGTTACAGTTTCGCTTTAAATATTTAGGCTGGGCGTTTATAATATGTTTATAGTGAATGCCACAATAATTTGTGTTTGTTTTTTTATTTATATTTTCATTCTTTTTGTCTGTTCTGAACTCTGGTAAATTTACAGGATTTTTGTGGAGTGTGGGGAATATAAATACATGTTTCTAATGTTTGTAAACATTTCGTTTATTTTACATTATTTCTGAATGAAATGATAAAATTGTGTCTTATACATCAATCGACTTGTACACAAATGCAACTTATGTGTGTCATAAAGAAAATGGGTAGAGATGGTAGAAGAATAGAACTGCCATGTATGTACAAGTATACATACATTATAGTAGCCTAGTAAGTGAGTGTCAATTTAGAATAATAAAAAAAAAAAAATCAAAGCTTCATTTGTCATAAACATATTATGCGGCCCCTCACTTAATGTGGAAAACTTGATGTGGCCCTCGAGTCAAAAAATTTGCCCACCCCTGATCTAAAGTTTTCACAGTGAATAAATTTGTCTTCAAAACCAGCAGCTTCAACTGAGATTCAGATCAACTCAAAGATGGAGTTCCTCCCCAAAGAACAATGTCAGAAGGTTTTATTCTTGTATATCATGTTACTTCATGATATAAACAACATTATTGTGCTTTCTTATGAGTTTCATATTATGTTCATTTGTCTTATAGTAGTTTGCTTAATCTTTTACTCTTTCATGAAGGAAAGCATAAGTTTTTTTACAAACTGTTCTTGTTCAAGAAGCTGAAGAAGAGACTGTAACACTTTTAAGAGAGACAGAGATTTATTTTTATTCTGTTCTTCATTGTGTAAGGCCTCTGTGGAACAGACCCATCAAAAAGCTGCAGAATAAACACATTCCCAAAACAGGATCTAAAGATTCCCCCACACAGCCATCACGAGGTGGTAAAACTGACAACACCCTCATTGTCTGGATTTGTTTCCTCTCAACATGATAATAGCTAATCCAGTCAAGGGAAAAGAGAACTCCTTTGTCTCGATGAACTGAAGAGTCATTTAAGCAATATATGGTTAAGTGCTACCTCGTGGACACTAGGGGTTGAATGATCTCTGATTTTTTAAATCGACTTTTATGTGATGAAAGTCGAGTTGACGTCGACTAATCACTGATGGCGTCATTAATGAACAAATAAGCCTGAACCTGGAGCTGAGACTCAAACACCTTGTGTACAGCTATGGCATTTGATACAGCGCTGCCCACATGGCTGTTGTTCCTATAACAGCTTTTTTTTTTTATAAGTTCTTTTGTCTTCGGGTCGTTATATTTCTCACAGATTTCTGCTCGTTCTAAATCAGATACAGATAACGTAGCACAGTAAAGATTACATTTATATGAATGAATTAGTGAGAGCGATTGAGTGTGTGAATGAATTCTACATGGCAGCATCTCTCTACTAGTAGTGAAGCTGTGGGATGTAGTTAATAAATATATGCTGAAACTTTTCAGTTTCTATGCTATTTTATTGAGGAATAACAGAACAGCGTTGGCAGTACATTTCCGCGTTGAATGATTCTGTGCGCGCGATGTAAGAGCAACTGTCTGAAGCCTATGTGTGTGTGTTACAGTGCAGCAGCACATTAGATTAGAACGGCGATTAACTGACCTGTACAATAAGCTGTTTAAAACGTGCATTCTCCCATTCAATTTCGAGCATCCAGTAATATAATCACACGACTTGTGGAGCGCTTTCAGAGTATGCATTTATTTGTCATTTTAATAGTTTGGAAACGGAGCATAAATGTGGAAGTCCTTCAAAGATTTCTTATACTCTTGCGCCCTCTATAGGACTGGCGACTAGTCGACGTCAAGCTTAAAGCGTAATGGCAGAGCTTTAAAGTCGACTAACCGATTAGTCGGTGCAACCCCTCGTGGACACTATGCATAAATCCATAGTAGAAGCCCCCCAAAAAAAAAAAAATGCAGATTTACGTGACACTTTCCAGACCTGAAAACACCCAAGATCCATACAGCGTGACTCCTCGTGACCCCCAAGGGCAGGGGTCTGCAACCTTCAACATAAACAGAGCCATTTTAGCCCCTTTCCCACTGGATAAAATTCTTGCACTTTAGGGCTGTGCGATTTATTTTGTTATCGATTTTGAGTTTGACTTCCAAGGATCATGAAAACAAGATCTATTGATATATACAAGATGTAAAGCGATATATTGGAGAAAATATGATGTGTCAGAATTTTGGATCCATGCATTAGTTCTTAAAGTGACAGCAGCCTGTGGAGCAGTCGTGGCCTAATGGTTAGGGAGTCGGACTTGTAACTCAAAGGTGAGACCCTTGAGCAAGGCACCAAACCTCCAACTGCTCCCCAGGTGCCGCCCACTGCTCCAGGTGTGTGTTCATGGTGTTCAGTAGTCACTGCTGTGTGTTAAGCAGATCCTTTGCCAAAAAGGGAGAAGAAAGAAAGAAAGAAAGAAACACAGAAATGTTTAAACTTCATTACAACCCATACAATTGTGAAAGTAATTTACTGAAACTCTGGAATTTACCATAATAAAAGGCTAAAAAAAAAAAAAAAAAAGCTACCATATTAATATCTTACTGCATGCACCCAAGTGTGAAAAATGAAATTAAAAATGCAAGTTTTCTTTTTCTTTTAATTTTTGAGTAGACATTCAAAAACAGGACCAATTCAACAGATTGAAAGTGATAATTTCTGTCAGTTTTACTGGAATCCACCTTTTTGTTGTCTTCCTCGGGAGAAGAAAAATGACAATTATAATCATGACAACACTGGGTGAAACTGTTGAAGTGTCTTGTGTCAGATATAATTGTGTAATTCTTACCTGTAAGAAGGTGTGATCGTGTTAAAACTAAAATGCTCCTGCAGTAATCTGAAAATGAAAATCACAGTAAAGCACATGTTGATGCAGTACTTCAGCAATCATCATTTTACTTGAACCCAAGTCTACAGTTGGCCACAAACGGGCAAAATTTTTACACCTCACCAGAAGTGGCGTTTCATTCTTCCTGTTGTCACACTTATGGACTTGTTTTGGTGTGTTTTCCCTCCCCATGTGCTCCGTGACCTAGTTTCCCTCTTGTTTGATTAGTCATTTGGTTCAGGTGTGTCCCGTTAATTACCCTCGTGTAGTTCAGGACTTAAAGTGTTGTCTATTCCTTGATTCCTTTGTCCGGTGTTGTCAATGCTACGTGTTACATGTGTGTTCCTTCCTGCCTGCTCTGTTTTACCCCTTGTTTGGATGAGTAAAGACTGTTCTTCGTGACTGTCCTTCGTCTCCATGTTCCTCGACTCCACACAGTAGCAACACCTGTATCTTACTTATGTGTATTGTGCACTCCAGATTCTAAGAAATCCAGAGCATTTTGCTTTATTATTTTCATTCTCATGTTGTCAACATGTCTTATTATAAATGCTGTCAACCTAATCAACATTTTACATCAAATCAATGGCTTAGCCATTTAACATGGAATATTGTTTTAGATTTTAAAAAGGTATGCTGTGCTACAAACATGCAGTTCATATGTAATAATTTTTTAAATGTTTTAGTTTTCAAATTCAGACTAATAGTATTTTATATATATATATAACAAAACACATACAATGCAGCACAGTGGTAAAGGGAAACGTTACCATATTACAGGTGAGACTAAATGTTTCGTAAGTAATAAATTTCGCAATGATATAAATGTGTTTTCCGGTTTATTATTGTGAAGCTGCTTTCAAGCAATCTGTTCTGTGTAAACACTATATTGAGGGGTGAGAACCAGAAGGGTGTAAGTGACATTTCACCAACTTTACAAGAGGCCCAAAACAAAAATGTACACATGCGCCTTTTTGGCACCAATGTTTTATTCAATTTCGTGTATAAAAACATGGGCACATCTACTGACAATATGAACAAAACATTGCATTTATGAGTTTTAAAGAAATAGCAATTCATTGTGATAAAATAAAATATCACATAAAAAGCCCTTACATCAATTTATTTAATTGAATGTGATTAATTTTACTGAAATAATAATCTCAGCCACTTAACAATTTGGCCAAATGGGTGATTGAAATGTCTTCCCTAGTGAAAAATAAATATACAAAAATGTATTTGAAATACTTTTACTTCATTGCTATACTAAAAATACATTTACATATTGTTCACAAATAACTAAACTGGTATACTTAAAGTCTGCTAAATTGGAACAACTAATTTTATATTTAATGTACTTTAATTGTAAGAAAGTAGTGCTGAAATCCAACTAAAGATGAACTGTATGGAATGTCAAGACTGCTGAAATTAGAAATAAATGAACAAAGAAATGTAAAAAAGCTAATATAAATAAATACAAAAATAAATAAATATACAAAGTAAAAAATAAAAATTCTATAGGTATTTATTTTTTCTTTTATTTATACATTATTTTATTTTCACATGTATGTATTTATTTACGTCTTTATTAATTTATTTCCACATTTATTTATTTTCACATTTATTTATTTATACATTTCTTTGCCTGTAGGGTAAATAGCAATCGAGCCAGAGTAGGCGAGGGGTAAGCTTTGAGGCCACAGTAACACCTTGTGGTGCCCAAACAAAACACAAGAAGTGTAGCCTACATGACGTGCCTGTTGATAGTGTGGGATGAAGGACTTAAATGGGCAATATGGGCAAAATCTTATATCACGGGTTAAGTCATAAGTCATTACCTCTGGCTTGTTTTGCCTGGCTTGCTTAGTTGGGGACACTTAATTTCCAGCGATATCATCGACTTGATTGCACAGACAATATTTAAACTGAACCGAGCTAGACCATGACATCACTGAATTCAATAATAAAACGTCTTTAACTGAAAATTGAGTGTTTAATCCTGTCATTTTACATTATTGACACACTATTTTCCTATTTGATACTGTTAAGTGCTTTGACACAATCTGTATTGTTAAAAGCGCTATATAAATAAAGGTGATTTGACTTGACTTAGCTATCCTCAGATAGCTACACTTCCAGGAAAGGGCAAGTTAACACACAGCTAGCCTCAGATAGCTATATTCAAGTAAGCCCGTCCTGCCATGGCAATGGCTGAAATATAACCACTCTTAGGTGGCTATACTAAGGAGGTCCCCAAGCTGTGTCAGTCCCACAGCCGATATATTGACCTGAGGCTCACAATAGGAAGATCCAGACCATAGTAATGATTCGCTAAGGAGCGAAAACATAAAAGCCACTAGTCTAGATCAAAGCCTGATGCAAGCAACAGCCATAACACTAGGTGGCTGGACACAGCTATCCTCAAATAGCCTTTGCCTCAGATAAGGCTGAAGTTCGCCCAGGCCATGAAGTGGGCCATCTACTTAAAACCAGAACAGGGAGACAGCATAGTCTAGGCAAGGGCTCAAGGAGACCACTACTTAAAGACCCCACAAGGGAAAGTAGTCTCCGAGCTGGAACACCCCTTACAAAAAATAACTGCAGTACATTGAAGTATAACTGGAGATTTGCAGTATAATGGAGTATATGACTGCAGTTCATTAAAGTTCAACAGCAGTAAAACTGCAGAACAATGAAGTGCAACTGCAGATTTGCAGTATAATGAAGTACAGATACAATATAACTGCAGTTCAGTGATACGCTCAAATGTATCTGAAGATTTCAGATGCAAAAACTTCTAAGTCTGATTAAATTTATTTTATTTATTTTTTATGAGCATTTTTTTAAAATAAAGCTCCTATGTTTATGTTCAGTAAATTCACTTTAATAGCAATGAGGTTCTTTTCATTGCCATTAAAGCCTTAAGTACGTACTGCTGTATTGTGCAACACGTAGCAAGTGCTGTGATTACAGACTTGGCAAATGTTTATTTATTTATTTATTTATTTATTTATTTATTTTTGTAACGTAGACTTCCTATAAAATATTCGTACAAAAATATTTTTGCCTATGGAATATTTCACCAGCATAGATTAATAGCCCGCGCGTGAGATCTTCCTTCGCGCCAACGGTTGTTGTCCTGACAACGAGTCTGGTGAGCAGCTGGTTACGTGTAACGGTAAATCAGCTTCTTTTCCGTAGTGTCTACTGCAGGATAGATATAAAAGTATAAAATATGTTTTGGTTTGACAACATCGCTCATATGTTAACTATCACAATTAAAGCTCAAAGACATAACAACATTACACCCCGAGACCATTCACAAGTGTGACAAAAGAGAAGAAACGCTTTCCGGAAGAAGTTCATCAGGCGAGCAGGAGCGAGTCATCCAGTTTTGCGGTGAGTATAATGTCCTCATATATCTTTAGTTATGATTTTAGAGAGATGTAAAGAGACTTCACGGATATATCTTATTCAATCCGCTGAGATGAGAGGAAAATGAGAGGAAAGCCGCTTCAGTACTGATCTGTACCGCCCGCGGGTCTGTGCGCGAGGAGCTTATGATACACAGAACATACTTCAAGCTGATGTGGCTCCTCATGCTTTCTTATTAACAACACTTGGACCTAATTACCACTTTTACCTGCAATACTATTTCAGACTGTAGTATCCACAAACACACATACGTTTGTTTGAGTATTAGTGAGGACATTGCTTAGACTTGCATCTGTTTTCTATCAGGTAAGTTATATATTTTATAACCCAACCATTACCACTAAACATACTTATTATAGAAACATGCAAAATGCTAGATTTGAATAAAAACATGTTTAGGCTGATTTATAAGCCTTTTTAACAAGCAAGGACCAGTAAAATGTGCCCACTAATCAGTTGTCAGACTATTTCACTATATAAATGAGGAAAATTTGGTAATATATATTTGGTAATATTTTGGTAAGTATAGTTAAACCAGTATACACAAATAGTTAACAACTTTTTGTATTAAACCACTTTGAAATTCATTCATAAAGCCAACAAGTGATAAATTGAAAATTAGCTATAATGGCAACTGCCAAATAATACATACCTTGACAATAAAAAATAAGTTTCTCAAAAAATAATTTAGCCTTCCCTAAAAACGGTCCACAAAACAGACAACATTGGCTATTCTTACTTTATAAGAAAATAAATTAATGTAATGACGGCGAGAAAACAACTACTCCCAGGCAATCGTAGCGGGCCGCGGCGCGACCGGATGTACCTCTTCCCTACTTCCGCAGTCGGTCGCCATATTCTGAAATAGGCCTATTGCGCTTGCGGGAATAGGGAGTAAAGGACGTCCAGTTACATTTCTGTTGACGCCCGTATGTCTTAAAATGAGAGTAACCTGTTCCAGTTTTTCTACAGCCACATCAAATGTAGCTGCTAACTGACCTAAAGAGTGTATAGATGAATCTACTCTGAAGAGAATATAATCAGCAGATGGCGTAATTTCAACAGTGTCAGCTAGCCTTCGCAAGTCTCTGGCAACTGTTAGCATGATGACTTCAAGCATCTCTCTAAAACACAATGCTGATCAGTTGCCTTTACGTTAACGGGCATTGCGCAGGCAAACAATCGAACGCAGAACTTTTATAACGATCAACCAATGGTGGCATAAAGACCGCCTTCTCTGATGCTTGATAGACACCCTCTCATTAGCATGTTGAGCTGAGGAAAAATAAATACTGAACTACATTCAAAAATGAATAAACGTTTGAAAGGAAAAAAAAAATCAACTTTCAGTTTAGCATTTCCTTTAGCATTTTTTTTATTTCCCCCAACATTCGTTTAATTTATTTAATTATTTATCTCCTCGATCGCCACAATTATTTATATATTTATTTATACAGGAATGTGGATTTATATATTTATTTTGAGCCAAAGAAGGAAACCTTGCCTCATTTGATTTCCACCACTGCAAAGGATTTGTACTTTTTGGTAAAGGCTGTTCCCCAAAATACCTGAGAACCTCTTCTCTCACTAAATGACTGTCATCTGCCTCATCCTCACTGTCATTCTGGCTGGAAGTGTCTTCGGAGTCCAACCCAAGCAATCTGTCCAGTAAAGACACAGGCCTGTTCTCTGTCCCATCTGTTAACCTCTGTAGTGTGCTGCTGTTGCAGCTTCTCTATCTCTCTCCTCCTCTCTTCGAGCGCAAGGGCTTGGATTTTCACCTGCACTTTCAGGCTTTCATCTGAAGATAAGAATTTAAGTCTGCGAAGCCTGGGGTCCAGGGAAGCTGCAATTATGCTGGTGTTTGCAGCATCATCTTTGTAGGTCATCTCAGTCCCCCACCTTTTTGAGATTTCCTCTGCTGCAGCAGCATGAAATGCCTGCACATGGGTATTGTCAAAGGTAGAAGTCTGTGTAGACTTCTTCAGTCCTTTAATGATTGGAAGCAGAGAGGAGAGGGTAACATATGACTTCCCACTAATATAAGCAGTAGCACACTCAAATGGTCTGAGAGCTAGCTCAAGCTCCTCCAGCAGGCAGCACTGCTCAGCTTTGAGGTCAAGGAAATGCTTTGATCTGTGTGTAACCTCTGGGTCAGACAGACATGCTGTGATTGGCCACCTCTGCTCTAGCAGGCGGCTGATCATATAGTATGAGCTATTCCACCTTACGCTAACATCTTGAATTAGCTTGTGTTCAGGTTGGCCCATTTGTTTTTGTTTTGTTTTGAGTTTTGAGCTGGCAGCCTCACTTTTTTTTAAAATGCTCCACTAAGGACCTTGCAGCTCCAATTGCTTTGGTTATTTGGGGATTCTTCAGAGTATGATTTACCACTAGCTGTAATGTGTGACCAGCACAGCGAATTGAAGATATCCCATGCCTCTCTTCTAACAGCTTGAGGGCTGCCACCACATTAGCTGCATTGTCATGTAGTACAGCCTGGATTTTACTTGCAGGTATTCCAAACTTTTCAACTGCTGTTTCAATCCAGGATGCAATATTCTCTGCAGTGTCTTTCTTCGAGTGGCATAGTAGACAAACAGTAGCTTATGAGCTCCCAGTCATTGTTTATGAAATGACAGGTTATGCCCAAGTATGCCTCTGTAGCGATACTTGTCCAGGCATCAGCTGTTAAACTGATCATGGAACAGCATGAAGAGAGGGCATCTTTCACTTTCTGTAATTTATTGGCATATTTCTTCTCCATCATGTTGGTGAAGCATGTTCTTTTAGGGAGAACGTAGCCAGGCTGGAATGTGTTAACCATAGCACGGAAACCCTCATCATCTACCATTGACAGCGTTCTCATGTCTTTGATGATCATAATCAGGACACTATCAGTAAGAGATGCAGCCAATTGTGGTGAGCAGTCCTTCTTTTGCAGGAATTCAGTCAAATGGCTTTGCCTACAACTGAGAGAAAAATAAATACAACAACATTATATAAATGTAAAAATTCAGAGTGCAGAAAACATTCCTAATGTTCTTTTAACTTGGCATAGTCTTTACTTTCATATTGCATATGAATAGTATTTATTAAATGTATATGTATTATATATAAATTTGTATTTTTAAATGTTGCTCCTTATGTCATTTATGCCGTTATCCATACAATGAAATGGCCTTAAAACCGGCAGTTAAGTAAGTTAATTAATTAATTATACTAGGATATATCAAGCCTGCACATTAACAAATGCAGGCACAGATCAATCTTAACTGTTTACGTTACGTTACTAACCCACGTAGCCTAGTCTATATGTTTCCTCAAACACTTATTCACTTGAAAAGATAGCACACCGACAACTTCTCTTACTTCAGAAACTATTTTGCTGAGTTAATTTAATGGACAAAAACACTTATGGTGGCTTTGCCTTTTCTGGTGGCCCGTCATCCAGAATAGCCCCTGTATGTTTCTGCTTCAGATGTTCATGCATCGCGCTTGTGCTGCCGTGGTATGCCAACGAAACCTTGCAGAGTGTACAAACCACCTTTTTAGCACCAGCTAATCTGAAGTGCTCCCATACTTTAGACACCTTCGGCCTTTGAAAACTGTTGGAAACAAACTCGTTTGACATCGACTCCGCTTCACCCCATCCTTGGATCCTGCTGATGACATTCGAACGACGTGATGCGCATAACGTTAGCTCGTCCTAGTGGTGTGGAGGAAACTGTTGTTATTTTAGTCAAAGCGTGAAAACGAAATTCAAAAGGTAAAATAATATAAAACGATCAGTCGACTAAAAATATTGATGTCGACAAATTATCAGCGTCGACGTAGTCGACCAATCAAAAAATCTCCAAGGTCCAAAAAATCCCTCAGGATCAACTCCTGAGTGTTAAGTTTGCAGCAAATCAAACTGACTCATGAATAATTTGATCCAGTTCAACTCACTGACTAGCGGTTCACGTTATCAACACACTGAATCTGTCCTACTGAAATGAGGCAAGTAATATAATATAAGAAAGTAATATAAATGTGTGCAGAGGATTTGATTGACGAAGCGAAAATAGAGCTACTATAACAAATGCATAATAAAGAGAACATGTTTTAAATTGACATGAAATTGTAAATTGAAACAAACTGTTCAAAAGAATCATTTAAGGAAATTTAGGTATTATTTCATTTCTCATGGAGTTTTGGTTCCTTGCCGCTGTCGCCTCTGGCTTGCTCAGTTAGGGACACTTAATTTCTAACGATTATCGTCAATTTTATTTCATAGATACTATTTAAACTAAACTGAGCTAGACAATGACATCTCTGAATTCAATAATAAAATACCTTTAACTGAAAATTGAGTGTTTAATCTTATTATTATACATTACTGACACTCTATCCTCCAATTTGACACTGTTAAGTGCTTTGACACTGCAACTTGTATTGTTAAAAGCGCTATATAAATAAAGGTGACTTGACTAAGCAGTGGAATAGGTTGACTGAAGGTTCATCTGGGATATCCTCCTCTTGCACTTCTTTAATGTGTTCAGTTGTTTGTGTGATGCTCTCTGTGGTGTCTTCAGTGTGTGTGATCAGACCTTTCAGCAGGTTTTGGCTGGATTCCAGTGTAATGCCCATCAGAAACCGCAGGAACAGGTCCAGATGTCCTCTCTGACTCTTCATGGCTTTATCAACAGCATTCTGCAGTAGCTCTTGCAATGTGATATTTTCTTCTGGCTTAATAAAGAAAAACTGAAGCTCCTGTATGTTCTTGTTCAGGTAACAGAGGAACACATGCACTGCAGCGAGAAACTCTTGAACACTCAGATGCACAAAGCAGAAAACCTTGTAATGAAATGCATTTTCCTTCTTAAAGATCTCAGCGATCACTCCTGTGAACTCAGTGTCTTTACTCACATCAATATCACATGCTTTCAGATCTTCCTCATAGAACACAATGTTTTCCTGTTTCAGCTCTTCAAATGCTAGCTTGGCTAACTTTAAAATCATTGTTCTGTTTGAATCTAGGTTCTTTGTAGATTCTCTTTCTGTCTTTTTGTCATATTTCTGGCTCTTCATGTTCATCTGTATCAGCAGGAAGTGGATGTACATTTCCGTGAGTGTCGTGCTGATGCTCTCTTCCCTGTTCTTGATGAGAATATGCTGAAGTACTGTGGCTGTGATCCAGCAGAACACAGGAATGTGGCACATGATGTAGAGACTACGAGACATCTTAATGTGTGAGATGATTCTGGAGGCCAGACTCTCATCTGTGATTCTCTTTCTGAAGTACTGCTCCTTCTGTTGGTCAGTGAATCCTCGCACCTCTGTAAACAAACCCACATACCGAGGAGGGATCTGATTGGCTGCTGCTGGTCGTGAGGTCACCCAGACCGGAGCTGATGGAAGCAGATGACCTTTGACCAGACCTGTGAACAGCTCATCTACAGATGATCTTTCCTCAACATCGTTCAATATTTCGCTTTTAAAATTTAAAGGGAGAGGACTCTCATCAAGTCCATCAAATATAAAGGCAAGTTTACATTCCTCATATAACTCTGATTTTTCCAGGTTCTCCAATTCAGCATAAAATTTCCACAGAAACTCGTGGAGATTGAACTCTGTCTTTAATGCAGTTAATCTCTCTGAATGGAAGCAGGAACACACAGTCTATGTCCTGATTGGCTTCTCCTTCTGCCCAGTCCAGGATGAACTTGTGCACAGAGACAGTTTTTCCAATGCCAGCGACTCTCTTGGTCAGCACAATCTTCTTCTCACTGTTTTCCCTTAATAATGTAAATATATCATTGCATTTGATTGGTTTGTTCTGTGTTTGTTTGTTCTTGAAAGCATCATCAATCTTCAGAATCTCATGTTCCTGATGAACATCTTTCATGTATCCCTCTGTGATGAAGAGCTCTGTGTAAACAGCCTGGAGATGTGCTTTATTTTCTTCTGTGCCCTCAAAAATACATTCTGCTTTCTTCTTCATGTAGGATTTGTGAGTTTCCAAGAATTTTTTAAGAATCAAATCTGCAGTTTTAAAAGATGATTTAAGAGTTTTAAAAGATGAAGTTAATAAAACATAGGAGCAAAAACATTTTAAAAAAAAAATTTGATTTTTTTTTTAAAGACACATGACAAAGCTTTTACATCAGCATGATCTTTTCAGAATTAATTAAACATATTGTAATTAAATACATTTTGAAAGTAACGCCACAGACTTTAAATATACAAAGGTGGTGTACATATAACACTTGAATGGGAGAAAGTGTTACGCACAATATGGTGGAATAGTCCCGCTTCTGAATAATAGAGCCGGTTGTTAATTGGTAAAGTCATCGCATCACTGCAGCTGCACTAAGAAGCTCTGGTTGCTATAGAAACAGTCAGCATCCTGAGATGTGCTCTTATGACTGGTCTAGCCTGAAAAATTAGCTTTTTAATGCTATCTGAGCATAATAAAAAAATCTTATGATGAGACACTTGTTGTCAGATTTCATTGTTGATTTCAAATGTAATAGTAAGCTTGGTGAACAGCTTTGGATAATTCAGTGTTTCCCCATTCAAAGAGATAGGAGCTGCACTTGCATGACTGAAATAGCTGCTGGAGAGGCGTTTCAAACATGGCCGCCGAGTGAAATGACTTGCCTTAAAGGGACTTTGGTAATACAGTTTTGAGGTTTTCGATTTAATTAATTCACTAAATTTGTCATGTCTCTCATGGATTTAAGCATTTAAATCAAGTCATCCATGCATATGTACTTTTTTCAATGTCTAATTTGTAAACTCAGTACAGAGGACAGGGCTTCAGGAACAGCTGGCAGTGAATGCAGTGTTTCTGTGTATATAAGGTATACTGGCGTGGTCATTGCTGGTCACATACGGTGGTTGGCTGAAGTTTTTGGCTGTTGAGGAGGTCATTCTAGTTAGATCTGGTGATACAGTACATCACCTCTCACATTTCATCTCTGTTCTAACATTAATAATTAGGGATGTGACTAGATCCGATGTGTCTCGCGAGATCTGATGTGTCTCATGAGAACGTGACGATATCCTCTCAAAACATTTTGCAGTGTTTACAGTAGAGCTGCACGATTAATCGTTTAAAGACCGCGATCTCGATTCAAACAATTCAATTCTTCCTGAATGACAATGATTATGTTTATTAGGAATGTTTCAGATCGCGAGTGTCAGTGGAGCGTGAGAAGCAGGTTTTGTAGCTGCCCATGTTAATGAATCATTCATGCTGCTGCTGATCCAGAAAGAGTAACACAAACAGTCTTTTCAACCACACATCATTATATGTAAGTACTGGGATAAGAGTTTTTAGTTTGGGTATAAACACTTATTGTCTACAGTAGCGATCAAAACGAAAGTATCTTAACACTTGTATGTATTGTAACGCTTATCCTCTCCTGCCAGTAGGTGGCGACAACCCCTTTAAAAACAGTGTTTGTCATTGAATCATTCATTCAGGAAATTCCAATGAAACAAGTCTTTATGAATTGAGATACTGACTCCTTCATTGAATTTTTTAAAAAAATTTTTTTTTAATTTTGTTCAAACGAATATATTTTTTAAAAAGACTTAAGCTATGAACATTTTGTCAAAACCACTAGTAAATTATGTCATTTTGTTTAGTTTTCTAATCTTCTTTCCTTCAGTATCGTGAGAGAATCGTCATCTCCAATTTATTAAAAAAAAAAAAACATGATTCTTAATTTATCCAGAATGGTGCAGCTCTAGTTTACATGTTGTTTATTGCTGCATATAATTCATTAAAATAGAAGTTTAATTTCATAAAGTAAATTTGATTTAAAAATGCACCTACATTTTTTTGCATTTTGTGTTTTTCAGTTGAATAAAAGACTATTTTTCCCTATATATTTCATCATTGAGGATTTCTTTTAAAAAAAATCTCGTCTCGTCTCATTCTCGTGAACCCAGTCTCGTGTCTCGTCTCGTGGGATAAGTGTCTCGTCACACCCCTATTAATAATGCTCCCAAGCCTGATCTGTTCAAAATTATGAACAATGCCATTGCACGAAGATGTTTTTATTCAGTCCCATTGATAATCTTACACTAACTGTGATTTATACAGTGAAAATTATGGGGGAAAAAAAAAAAAAAACAATCTGTTTTGAATACGACTGATAAGACTGCACCTTGTTTTTCGGTGTGTTTCTCTGCCATCTCTGTCTCTGAGATTTTCCGTGGCTCTGTGAAGAGAGAGAAAAAGGACAGAAGTAACAAATGTGTGACAAAATATACAGATTTTACATGAAAGAAAATACCGTAAAGTATGTCTGCGTAAGAACAATATGACCATAAATTAACTGTGAGATTCAGAGGTCTCTCACAGGCCTCCCTTTTATTCTCCTCTTGAGTGTATTATGAGTCACCATTCACTTCCCTTATGTTCAGTCACCATAGAGAACGTGTGAGT
Source organism: Spinibarbus caldwelli (assembly GCA_039654775.1). Lineage (NCBI taxonomy): Eukaryota > Metazoa > Chordata > Actinopteri > Cypriniformes > Cyprinidae > Spinibarbus > Spinibarbus caldwelli. The sequence continues at coordinate 39,680,789 of CM077219.1, forward strand.
GAAGAAATGTCACATAGCCTTCTGTGTATTTTAGGGCTGGACCAGAATATTCGATTATTCGAATATTCGTTTGGTGGGTTGGCATTAGATTTTCAATTTCGAATATCCTTTTTTTTTCTCTCTCTCTCTCTCGGAGCACCTGGCATTCCCCGCGAAACGGTTCTCAACTCATCCGCCTGGCTGAGCATCTGCACCAGCAACAGACCGTTCGCCAATGAAAGACTCCTGCTGACCTATAGCATGCATATATTTCATGAAAAATCTTCTGTTATGAGCGCACTTGCCGCACATTTACATTTGAAGTAACGAACTTAAGCGTGCAAAAGATGCGACATGTGAACGGACCCTCTGCTATCACAAGACCGAATGCGATGCATGCGTTTTCTTTCTCAACTGTTTACATTTAGGCCACTCAAGACAAAACTGACTGTGCGATGATACTCGCCAGGACAGCCATGTTGACTTCATTTTGTGTGTATTTAGCCCTTAAGCTCAACAAACTATGAAAAATAACTCGTGATGATACTCGTGAGCCAGCTTTATACGCGTGCGCTTTGGATGTGACTGTGAGCGCACAGAAACCCGCATCTGGAGCGCTGGAGTATCGAATGACATTTTTGTGATGATGCAACAATGACCCGATTAGGCAAGTGACAGTTCTGTCAGCTGTCCTGAGATGCGAGAGAAAGTCTTGGATCAGTGTGCAGTAGCTCTTGTAGTGCAGACGAGATGCGCTGATGTGAAGCCGCTTTGAGAGAGAGAAAGAGAGAAGACGCGGTACAGCTGAATCACTCACGCTGTTTCAAATGACTGATTTAATCTGATATTATTTACTCATCTAACCTACATGCTATATTCAATACATGTTTGCGGGAATTTCCCTCATTATAAACTTGAAAGCTGCTGGAATGAGTAAAACAATGCCATATACACACAAATTCAGGACCTGATTAAATATAACTCTATTATACAGAGATTTGTGAAATAAAATTCCATGACTTTTACAAAACTTTTCCAGGCCTGGAAATTGCTGTTTTAAAATTCCATATCTTTTCCAGGTTCTTCATGACCGTACGAACTCTATAAAAGCATCTGATGCACGCTTTCAATCACTAAAGATTCCTCTCCCTCCTCTAATCACATGCCGGATCCGTTACCCCGCTTTATTCTGGGACCTCGCAATTTATAAATTAAGCTCTGGGCTACCTTATTAAAAGTGTTGCTCTTAACAGACCTGTGTGTTTTGTATCACTAGTGCAGTGTCTGTTCTCGGAGGATATAAGCCCTGCTCGCGTGAGGCGCGCGCTGTTCTGAAGATTACTAAAAGTTTATGAATTCTGAATGTGTCGCGTGTCCATATTGCACCGAAATGCGACACTGCTCTCCCTTAGGTCCGCAGCAACACACCCGCCACGCGTGAAGTCGATTGGATGAACGGTTCTCGACATAATAAAAATGCAAACAGACAGACAGACGCACAGAGATTCCTGCCTTTATTAGAGAGAAGAATATGTTCAGCACCTTCCTCAGAAGCTGTGAATATTCGGTGTTGATTACTACCGAAGCTCAAAAAATGGTATTCGGACTAGCCCTCGTGTATTTTTGTTATTTTTCAAGTGATGCTTGTTTATTGTCCTTTTATTCCTAACTGCTGTGTTATTGTTTTTTTTTTTTCTTTATTCAAGGTTATTCCATATTTGTTATTTCCAACTGTGTAAATGAGTAAGAAATTATTCCTTTCATGGTTTTATCTTTGTACGCTCTCTGGGGTGACAACTTTCTATGCAAAGTAAAAAATGTGTAAACGGCTCAATAAAGACTGAAGATTTAGGACATGACTCTGTTTGTGTGACAGTTCTTCACACATCCGTGCAGACCACTGATGACTGAGAAACAATCGTTACTGAACTGACGAGGAAGAGAAATCTAATTCTTACATGAACTTTAATAGGAATAGGGTTCACGATCACTCAGCATTATTTCACTGACTACGTTTACATGGACATCAGTAATCTAATATTATGATTAAAGTGTTTACATGAGTTGCTTTTAGAATAATCCTTTCATGTTCCCGTTTTACATGTTATAGTACATAGATCAATTAATGGCAAACGTCATTACGTCACCACGCGACGCCATCCGACGTCCCCTCCAGAATTTCACGTACAAACATATAGTTCGTCTTCATGATGATGCCATATACAATTTTGGATGTTTCATTTTTAATTTTATGAAAGCTTCAAGTGCAGTTAATTATTTGTACGTGCATACAGACGACGGCGGTGTTGAAGCTCTTTTATTTGCCGTCAAACGGTTGATCACTGCTGTGTGTGTATCCTGTCGCAAAATGCGGCGAAAAGTCCTACACGACGGTAATAGTTTGATTAAGGTGTTTACATGTCTGTACTGCACTTCAGTAATGCGACTAAAATAGGAATACTCCACGTCTTAATTCGATTTGTGTTTACTTCGATTATGATTTAAGCCGGATTAAGGTAATCAAAAAGCTCTGTTTACATGGTAGACTCTTAATCAGAGTATTGTCTTAATTGTATTAAAATCGGAGTATTGTTGTCCATGTAAACGTACTCACTGACTGCTAATAAGCCGTGTGTCTCAGTGAGCAGATTTACAGTGACAGTACCGTGTCCTGCAGTGTGTGGTTGAAGGTCACTGGGCCTGTGAAGGTGTTTCCAGTGAGTGCAGGAGCTATTACAGTTCCTCCCGTCTGAGCCTTCACATCAACACTGACTCCAGTTTGAGCACTGCTGCTCATCTGGACTGGAATACAGACAGAGAGATTCATTACATTTCCTAAATGACAACTTTAGCATTACTGATATTCTGTTCTTCATTACCTTCCTCGTGTTTCAGCTTTTCATCTTCAGGCTCATCTTGTGTGTCACAATTCTGACAACATCGTGCACAAAAAAGTGGCATCGTCCTTCACCGACTCGCTGCTGTTGGACGGGAAGAAAAAGGTTTTTAATCGCTCCAATGTCACCAGACACTTTCCAGAAATAAATAAGCAACTCTTTGAAAATAAACAAGTAAACAAAATATAGCAGCAGTTATAAAATATGAGTTATTAAATGTCTCTGTGTGGATGAATTATTCACTATATTTAAAGAAACAAAAATGTTGGGTTTTGTTCACTATGAATCATGTAAAATAATGATAAAATAATAAAAATGAATAGGAGAACTTCTCACTAAATGCCTGCTAGTTCAGCATGCTTACAGCTGTAGTTGTGTTTGTCTTGTTTCTCTGTTCTTCATTGAATCTGCTTGTTAACAGCAGGTGTTTATCAGCGTCTGAATTCATTCTCTCTGTCAGGTGGACTATATTAGTAAACTCATGCATGGCACTGATTCTGGAGACACGGGACAAAACATCCAGCAATTGTAACTGCTATTAGGTTTAAAAATTAACATATTTTCAGTTGTAAATGTTGTGAAGGATTAATAACAGAATGTATTTAACACAATCATCTCCTTCAATTTAATTTTATCATTATTATGTGAAATCTGTGACACGTATTGTCTTCTCACTACATCTAAAACAGTGTGTCCACAGAGAAGAGTTCAATAATTCATATGCTATTAAATTGATAAAAATGTTTTTAATGATGGAAAACAGCTTGTTTTATCAAAAGCAACGTTTAATAGTATCTCGTATCAAAGCAAGGTTGTTTTTCAAGGACATTTGTGTGTTTCATAAGGTTTCAAAGTTGCGTCCCCACTTTTTGTCAACACCATCAGACATTCATTAAGATGTAATAAAATCAGGGAATATCAGGGGCAGATGTCACTCTAAAGGACCCCCTTCCCACAGTCCTCCTCTGCAGAGTACATCACTGTCAGACAGGCTCTGGTCAGTTTATAGTTTTAGAATAATGTTAATAATAGTTTTAGAATAATGTTAATATTTGAAATTATTTGAAATGTTTAGATCATTTTATTCTCCTGAAGCAGGTTCAAATCAATTAGCATCTAGCATCAACTGAGAAAATAAAATGGCTACTACATGAACTGCATTTGTTTTGTGAAAAAAATGCTAAATTTGTCAACACCGTCAGATGTCACCACCGTAAGATTTTGTGTCTGACAGTGATGACAAGCCAATGACGGAGTTGACATTTAACATGAAGTCAGCATATTTTTGTGGTTTTCAAGTCATTTTTAATTCTATTAAATATAAAATAGTGTTTAATTTTTTTAATAATGCATAAATACTAAATATATGACCTGACCACACATATTGCTTTTGTGGATTGATAGTCATCACTTCTAGCAGAGTTAGTGCTGAGGGAACACAAAACACTAGATAAAACATATCTATACATGATACAGTTCGTTTGTATTCTGATCATATGTGTTCTGATCATTTTTGGATCATTTGTTAAGATTTTAAATGCGAATATTAAGATCCTGGTGAATGAATATAAATGGATAGAGGTAACAACTAATTGTTTTATTTGTTAATTTAACTGTTTTTAAAAGTTACCTTGTTACTTTAGCAGATGCACAGCAGACTTACTGTTCTGAGATGAGAGAAAATAGATCATTTGTGTTCCACAGATATATCAAAATACTTAAATGTGAATCTTGAATGAAAGCTTTATAAACAATAACATACTGTTTGTTGTGTTTGTTTTAATACAGTAATTGATTGATTCAATGTATCTGATAGCTAAAATGACTACAAATGCAGGTCTACACTGTTAAAAATAAATGTAATTTTACAGGTAATGGTCTGGTTTTTTTTTGTTTTTTTACAGAATTTTCCCGTTTTTTCATTATACAATATAATACCTGTTGTTTTACAGATATTTGCTGTATTTTAAAGTTCTACCATTATATTTACAGATAATTGCTTGCATTTTGGTATTACAACAATTTTCTGCTTTTAAAAGGACATTTTCTGTATTTTTACAGAGTAATGTGTAATTTTGCATAAAATGTTATATAATATTTACAGATTTTTCCTGTAAAAATGGGGGAAAAAATGTATAACCACAAATCAACAGTCAGTCACTGTGTACTGTCCAATTATTTCGACAAAATTTTATTTTGATGCTTCGGAAACATTTGATTTGTTTAAAGTTTCATGCCAAAAAGTATAGTATTGCAGCAGCATCTATGGGCATTCTTTATTATAAATCACTGCATTCTCAAAAAAAAAAAAAAAAATGAATAGTGAGGTTACAGTGTACCCTTACCTACTTACTTGAAATCATTTATACTATATTCAAAGAAATGCAAAATAAATTATGGAATATCTGTTCTAAGCAGTAGTATAATGTTGCCTATTCAAATAAAGATGTGTGCATTTTAACAAATAGCAGCAAATATTTACACAGCATAATTGAAACAGCTGTATTTCAACTCAGTAAAACAGTTAATAACATCCAAACTTTTATTCAACAAAATGTATTCAGAGGCATATGTATTTGTTTCATAGACTGTATAAAAACAGATTTGTTTATGTGTGTGTGTGCGCACAAGTGATGACGCAGTTTCAAATTACCCGCCAAAACTCTTCCGTTTAGTCCCGCCCACAATGAGCGTCAGAGCTGCTCTCTACTCATCAGTTATGGAAGCGCGAGCGGATGATTTTAATTAATTTCAGGCTATCCATTTGGAGCTGTGTGAGAAAATATCGCGCTCTTTCATTGAGCCTGGTTTTCGATATCTACAGTAAATTTTGATGATACCACAGCAGACATCATGCCAACCGATCACCGACTGAGGTAAGTCTTTCATACAAATACTTAATATGCTGCACGCGTCTTTCAAATTTGTTTTCCATTTGTTTTAATGCAAGAAAGATCAGTTGACTTCAAAACAAGCTTTAGTAAACTTGTTATTCATATTAAAATCCGTTCAAGTGCATGAATTCTTTGCTCATATGGCAGTAACTTACCCGCCAAGTTTTGAAACTATTAAATGGCGGGATATTTTGAAACGCTGAACGTGGCTAATGTCTGATGTTAAATTGTCATTACATATCGGATCTTTAGTTATAAAAATTGCACCTATCCAGATGAATGGACAGTTACGCCCCTATGTAGTAATATGATGCAGCTAAGTCAAAGTAAATAATATAATTTTCTCTAAATGTTTATATAAATTTAGCTAAAATCACATGGCAGACCAAGACATCACTGTTAGCCTTTATTTCTCAGCTTCCAGACCATTGTCTCAGTGGAACATATACTGTAATGTGTGAATGTAATACAAAGTATTTTATTTATTTATTTATTTATTTTTTTTTAAATTGTGGTTTCAGGTCGTGTGGAAAGACTGGAGATCTACAGCAGATGAGCATGGCAATCCAGGTGTGAAACTGGACTTTTAACTTATTTATTTTATTTCTTTATTTTTACCTGAAATCAGCATGGACAAGTGTTCTCATGCCATATGATAATGCAACATATTCTTTTTCTTTTCATGCAGCAGTTTTTTTTTAATTTTTTTTTTAGTGTAAGCTGTTCTTGTTTGTGTATAATTTTCAGTTCCTATGTGGTAAGGGGTGAATAAACAAACCAAGGACCATTTAAAACCAAAATCAGTGTAAAACAGCTGCATGAAAAGATGTCTGTAAATTTTATTGTATGAGGAGAAGCACTTTTAAAGAAATCTACATTGTAATGTGTGAAATCTCTGGCACTATGCCAACAATCATTGTCATTTTAAACAGAAGCAAAAGTTTTTAGTTAATCCAAAGTGCTTGGACAAGTTTTGGTTTCTAGAAATCATGAACACATGTAATTTGGGCCTAGGGTTAAAGAGTTAGTTCACCCAAAAATGAAAATTTCTGTCATCAAGTACTCAGCCCCATGTAGTCCCAAACCCGTAAAACCTTCGTTCATCTTAAGAACACAAATGAAGATATTTTTGATGAAATCCAAGGGTTTCTGAACATCACATAGGCAGCAACGTCATTGCACCTTTTGACGTCCAGAAAGGTATAAAGACATTAAAATTAGTCCATGTGACTACAATGGTTCAACCTTAATGTTATGAAGCGACGATAATAGTTTTTGTGCGCCAAAACAAAAATAATGGCTTTATTTAACAATCTGAACTGTTGTCATACGCAGTTGACATAGTAAATGCAGAGCAGGCTTCTGTGTTCTACGTCAGAATACCGGCTCATTATTGGGCGGCACTGTTCACGTGAGCAGCACGATGCATGCGTGTGATGCTGACGCAGGAGCTGGCCAATAATGAGTCATTATTTTTGTTTTGTTTTTGCACACAAAAGTATTCTCGTCGCTTCATAATATTAAGGTTGAACCACTGTAGTTATGTTGACTATTTTAACAATGTCTTTATACCTTTCTGGACCTCAAAAGGTGCAATGACGTTGCTGCCTATTGGCACTTTTCCACTGCGTGGTACTACTCGGCTCGGTACAACACGGCTCGGATCACTTTACTTTCAGTTTGCTTTTCCACTGCAATTTAGTACTGCTTCAAAGTAGGTGGCATTATAGACTGATCGTTATAGTTGAGGCCTCTACTGCCGTGGATCCGCTCCTCGTCTATCAACAAGTCTGCACCTCGTCTACTGACCACGATACAGCCATTTCTTTTTTCAAGTTGTGTGCAAAGGTTGTTTAAAACAAGTCGTTTCACAAAGAAATTATACTGCGATGGCTGTTACTATTTAAATCTAGCGGGTTTGGTGTCTCGTGTTTCAAATCCAATGACGCTGGTAGTGATGATTCTCTCTGACCAATTAGTGATCTGCAGTGTTTACACGTCACATTTAATATTGGTACGGCACGTTTGGGACCTCCACTGAGGTGGTACTATTTAAGCGAGCCATACCGTTCCGTACCGAGCTGTCCCATGCAGTGGAAAAGCGCCAAAAAGTGAGCCGTACCGAGTCATATCAGACCGTACCATGCAGTGGAAAAGCGCCATATGTGTGGCTCATAATCCCTCGGATTTCATCAAAAATATCTTCATTTGTGTTCCAAAGATGAACAAAGGTCTTACGGGTTTGGGACGACAAGAGGGTGAGTACTTAATGACAGAATTTTTTGGGTGAACTAACCCTTTAAAAATAATTTCTCCTTTTAATATGAAAAAAAAAAAAAAAAAATCTTGTGGCTGTAAAACACTTAAACACTTCATCACACAATTGTATTCGTGTTCAACCAAGTCTCTGCTTTTCTCACACAGAACAACCTTCTGGGCAGTAACTAGTCTGGTTTTAAAAGTGGACACTCAACTGAGACTGCCCTGTTCTCGGTTATTGAAGCTCTGCAGCTGGCAAGAGCAGCTTTTAAATCATCTTTACTCATTTTGCTGGATCTGTCTGCTGCTTTTGACACAGTTATCCACCAGATTGTCCTGTCAACCCCTGTGACAAAGGGTGTCTAAGGAACTGCACTCCAGTGGTTCAAGTCTTCCCTCACAGGTAGGTCCTTCAGGGTGTCGTGGAGGGGTGAGGTGTCCAATTCGTAACATCTAGCTACTGGGGTACCTCATTGCTTAGAACACTTCTCCTCTCCATGCACATGTCATGACTATGGGTCTGTCATTCAGTAATATGGTCAGTAATATGGGTCTGTCATTCAGTAATTCATGCTCTCAACATACATGTCTGTGATTGGCTACAATGATCAATGCTTCAAAAACGTTGTAAATGGACATCTTTGACACTTTTCACTGAGCGCTTACACAGATACACATGGGAGCGTTTAAAAGCAGGATCCGCTGATAGACACCTGCTTTCAAGCGCTCCCGTGTGTATGTGTTTGCGCTCAGTGAAGAGCGTCAAAGATGTCCATTTACAACATGTTTTTGAACCATTGATCATTGTAGCCAATCACAGACATGTATGTTGAGAGCATGAACACAATGGCAAGCTGATTATGATTAGTTGCTCATAAGTCCCTTTAAGATGATTTTAGTGCATCTATATGTGAAAAGGCAGTTTCTGTGCCATTCTGTGAAGTGAGAATGTGTTCTGTGAAGACCAAAAAGGTTAAGAGGTCTCATAAGGAATGTCAGTCTGGTTCTTGTCCTCTAGGTGGGGAAAGTCAATCCAAAGAGCTTGTGATTGTGATTACTATCGTGGGTTTACATGTGATGGTTATGCTGTGCATCTCTTTGACCATCAATCTTGGTTACTTTCCCCAAAATTGACAATCTCCTTCCTGAGTCGGGATTATCAATAAGTGTTCTTTTGTGTTAATGTTGCAAGCTGTTCAAACTGTGGAGTTGGTTGGTTAGGCTTGCTTCAGCCGGGCTGGTGCTGGGATCTGGACAGATTTATGATGTTGTCTTGTTATCCTGTGACTCTTTGTGGAATTCGGCTCCTCGTGTTTCAACCATGTTCTTGATCGAATCTTAAATTCTCTGATTCACTCTAATATGCTACAAACACTAGGAAAGCCCGTTTTATATAAAACTCTACCATACGGCTGAGCTGTCAGTCCATGGTAAATCTCTATTTAAATTCAGAGAACTATTTCAGGAGTTATTTTCCAATAATAAACATTCCTTTAATTTTATTAGTATCTTGGATGCATTTCATAACCTTCAGGCTCCACAAAGATAAAAAATTATATTTAAGCGTCTGTATAATAGGCCTACTATATATAGCCGTATGGCAATATATATGCTATATGATGTCTTTTACAGACATATCAACCGTACGGTCACGCATGATTTTGGATTATTATGGTAAATAAACATTTTTGCATATATTTTGCTGTATTTCTGTTCTTTACCCCCTACCCTATTTACAACAACATTATGGTTCCATCCCTACTTCCTTGATTGCTTGTTTGACCCTATTATCTGATGACTGACCAGCACCGTTCTCCCTTCAGTGTGACTGACTGAAGTTTGTAAACTACTGCTGTCACTTGAAAACTGGAAATACCCAAAGCCCCCATGGCAACAGCAGACACAGAGATGGGACAGTACAGCTGTGGAAAGACTGCTCTCTCATCTCTTCCTTTTGATAGATTTATTCTCTAAGTAAGCTCAACCGCACAGTAGCGATATCAATTAAAGGGATAAAAACATTTTCAGACAATATCTAGGGCATGTTGTAATCCAGATTAAAATGTAAAAAAGTTTGAAAATAAATAACACTGCAGTATTTTTTGTGGAGTTTATCAGTTTGATTTGCAAAGAAAAAGTTGCAGATCTAAAGGAATATAATCTCAAGCATCATTACTCAACTAAACACAGAGAACAATATGAGAAGTGCCAGGAAGACGAGAGAAAAAAAAAAAAAAAAGAGCTGCACAGTTCCCAGCAAAGCCTTTTCCACAAAGAGAGATGCTGCTGATGCTGCCGTTGAAGCGAGTTATGTGGGGAGTGAGATGATCCAACAAAAACTGTTCTTTAGGGATGTTTAGATAGACATATAAGAATTCACGTGAACTTTTTTAAAAAATTTTTTTTTTTTTTTATATATATATTTAACTTGCAGATCGCCGTTTAAATGCTTCAGTTGTTTTGATATTATATCATGTTAGGCCTATATTATAAACCTAATAAATAATTGACCTTGTTTTTTAATGGAGTCACTTATGCTTATCAAGACTTTATTTAATCAAAATACAAATAACAAAAAAAAACAAAAAAAAAAACAGTAATATTGTGAACTCTTAGGCTAAAATCCAATCGGTGTCAACAAAAACCATCAGTGCTTCATCAGAGCCATCATTACTACTGACATGAATGCATTTACACAGCCCACAAATGCATGAAATGTTATGAGTGTCACGAATCCGGTTCATGGTCTTCCGTCCACTCGCCATCAGAGGTCGCCCTTACTTCATATTGACTCTTACACCACACAGACTGTAACATGTTACTCCGGTCTACAGTTCCCATCACACATTGCACTGATTGCACATACACAGCTGAATGCACTGATCACACAGCTGTCACCAGTCACACGCTCACCTAAGAGCTATTACACACACTATTTAACACATACTCAGATTCTATTCAGATTGCCGAGTATTGTTCTGCATTTAGCACTCTCCTAGTGTTAGCTGCGATACGGAGTCTTGTTCTAGTCTAGTCTTGTATTTTTCATGTTTCCTGATTCTTGCCTGGTTTTTCTCGTCTTGTCTGTCAGCAGCCTGCCCTGGATTTATCGTCTGTTTGGATTAACCCTTGTCTTCCCGTTTCGAACTCTGTTCATGCCTTGCCTGGATTATTGCTCACGTTATCGGATCGCACCACTCGTCAAGCCCTCTGGATACTGCTCGTCGATCAAGGACCCACGCCTGTTTACTGGACTGCTTTTGTGACTTGCCCTCTATATACCTGATTGCCAGTTTTCAACCCTGCCTGTGTTTGACCACGTCTCTGTTTAAATAAAAAAACTTGCACATGGATCCGCACGCCTCACGCTTCTGTCACTCCATTACAATGTTTTAGTTTCATATTAAATGTTTCACTTAATTGATTCCATCATGTCATGTTTCTGCCTTCAAAATGTAAAACATTAATCTCAACATTTTGTTCAAAAGTTTTAGAGAAAGCATAAATACAATCCAATTGGCATTGACTATACATTTAAAAACAATGACAAAAAAAAAAAAAAGGTATTTAATTTATTAATATTTATGAAAAACAACTGACAAAAATGTTTTCAGGGAAGCTTAAACTATATGTTGTCATTTAATCAACCAAAGTTAATTGTGTGTGTTTGGTTCAAAAAGAACCGGTTCATTCGAGACTACACTGCTTGCTTTTCAGTAGCGAAGCAATTTTATTAAGTATTTTGTAGTTCAGCAATTTGTATTGTCAACAAAATGTTTCAGTTTTGCTGACAAATATTTTGAAAATCAGAGCAAGCGCTGTACGATTCAAAGATGAATCTCATTTGAGTTGGTTCTTTTCAAAGTATTGGTCTTGTTTGAATTGTAATCAATTACTTAGCTCAAACATATTCTCCGTCTAGTACTACCCACTATAGCTTATCATTTCATAGTGAAATTAGCAGAAATAAGTGAAAATGTTGGTTATTTATGTGTTTACTCTCCAGTCCGAGGATGAATCTGTTTTCCACAGATTCAAAGACATCCAGCATGAATCTGTGAACAAACACTCAGGTGAGTTGACAACTGATTCACTGAGAACAAGTGAAAGAAGTGAATTACTATGACAAACTGGCAAATACATTTCAGTGCGGACTCATGGAGAAACATTGTGTATTTTTTAATATAAAAAAGTCCCTCAAACTGACATCAGATTGCCATCTCTACAGTTTCATCTAGCCATTTAACTAAATTAAATATGTTGAATATTAGTAGGGTTCACTGGAAACTGGATGCTCAAAGAGTCACAAATATAGTAATAGAGATGAGGACCAGTTAATAATCAGTTTCATGGTTTTTCTTTTTCTTTTTTTTCAATATTCATTTTAAACTATTTACTTATTTATTCCCTGTATGTGTCTGATGTAGTGACAAAGGGCATCAGCTGTGGTTATTTAAGTAATAATACCATTAAAACATTGACTGTACATATTGTTACTATTAACAATCATTAGCCCCAAAACAGCAATGGCTGGGACAGGTTTTGTGATTAAACCAAATAAATGAAGTATTCTGTGATGCAGAATGTGTCTGTTTGTTTTGATGTATTTCTAAAACAGTGTGTTAAGAATCACTAACTGTCCAGTCACAGTGTTGAGTTTTCTTGAGCTGTTTGTGATCAGTGTTTGTGTGTCACTGCTGCCACCTGCTGCTCAGTGCTGTTACATTCTAGTCAGACAGTTTCAGTGTCCTTACTGTCGCTCTACACGCCTTTATAATCAGCAAACCAAAAGCATATCCATTGTATTTTGCAACTTCTGATTCATTTCCTGCTATTAGTAAATGGTAAAACTATTCGCACTACAAACCAGTGTGTTTATGTTTAAAATAATACGTCGAAACTATATGATAGAAAACACCAATTTGCAACATGAAGCAGCATAAAACAATATTTTTGTACAGCTAAAATAATTGGAAACAAATGATGCTGGAAGTTTTGCACGTTCAAGTTACAAATGGCCTGCTGCTCTTACATCAAAAACATGGCGCAAATCAAACTTAAACTAAACACAGTGGTGGCCAAAATGATTAGAACACTAGTATTTTCAGCAGCTAAAAATGGTTTTAAGTTGGTTATTTCCATCTTTCGCTGTAGTGTGCTTCAAAGAGACCTATCTGCAAAGCTACCTGGAAAAACTCTGCTCAAGTGCACCGAGGGCAAAAGCTGCTTTAAATGCAAAGGATGCTCACACCAAATGTTAATTTCATTTAGTTCATCGAAGTTAATTGATCAAGAAAATCTATTTTTGATAGCATCCTCATTTCACAGCATTTTTACACAATTGCCTAAAACTTTTAACAGTACTGTAGCTTTGCAGGTAGGTTTCTTGAAGCATCAGTTCTTCTGGATTTAGTCTGTCTCAGTTTGTTCTGTTTCTTCATGTCAGTCCAGACAGACTGATGATGATCAGATCAGATAAAAATCTAACTGGATTATTACAATTAGGGTAAATGAACCAATTATGCTCACCAAAATCTACATTGAGACATTATTAGTGCACAAGATATCAGTTTCAACACAATAAGTTATGTTAAAATAAAATATTAATCTCACAAAAAAATATTTAATTTAATTTTAAATAAAAAAAAAAAAAAAATTAATTAAGATATACCTCATTAAACGCAAAAAGTCTGGCTGTGCTTAATGGGTAACACCCCTGTTCCCATTAAACTGACAGAGTGTGTCTGCCTCCCGAACAGTGTTAGGTAGATTGTTCCAGAGTTTGGGCGCTAAATAGGAAAAAGTATCTGCTGCCTGAAGCTAATTTTAAAATTCTAGTTATTATCAAATTGCCAGAGTTTTGAGAACGCAGCAGACGTGGAGGACAATAATGTGATAAGAGCTTGTTCATGTATTGAGGAGCTAAACCATTCAGGGCTTTATAGGTAATTAGCAAGATTTTAAAATGTATACAATGTTTAATAGGGAGTCAGTGCAGTGTTGACAGAACTGGACTAATATGGTCATACTTCCTGGTTCTAGAAAGAACTTTAGCTGCTGCATTTTGGACCAGCTGGATTTTGTTTATTAAGCGTGCAGAGCAATGTATTATGCACAATAATCTAACCTTGAGGTCTGTAGTCTAAGATTGGTATCTAATGACTCTAAAGCATTGTTATCAAACCCGTCCTGCCGTCTTCAGTTTACCTGCATGTTTTCTTCCAGTGATCTTGGGAAGCTTGTTTACCTGGTTCAAGCGTGTTTGATTAGTGCTGGATCTCTGATATGAGCTGTATGATTGATCTGTGCTGGTTTCATGTCGCTCTCATATGTGGGATAAAGCAGTCAGCCTCCGCTTCGCATCAGGGCAGATCATGCGATTATTGATGGTCTGACTGTACATTTTCCCAGCAGATGCTCTCTCGAGACGTGATGAAATGCAGGCTTCATCTCTGCATGCTGGATGGAGATCAGCTTCAGAGGAACTACATGTGCACAGTCTCATGTAAATATCCAGAGTAAATTTCTAGTGAATATGGGGGATCAGATGACAAGATATGTGTTCAGGTTGGAATATTTACATAAATACATTTACATTCATGCTTTTACCATGTCACAAAATACTTTCTTTGTGGTTATATCATCATTTGTATATCTCTTCTTTACATCAGTGTCCAAAGAATGAGTCTTTGTTGACGTGATGATATGAGCCGTGTGTTTTCAGTCTAAAGTTGCTGTGTGAAAGATCTCTGTTGTGTTTTCTTGATAAATGTGGAGTCATGTAAATGGTCCTGTAAGAACTGGCCTATCTCAGTTACTCTGTTCAATTTTCTTCTCTTAGACCCTAACCTTATCCCTAACCCTAAGTTATAAGAAGTTCATAGTATTTTTTTTTTTTCAGTTTGTCTTATTTTGTCTTATTTTATTTATTTTTTGCAGCTTATATTTATTATTCATTATAATATTTTGTAATGTTGTTATTGTTCAAATATAATTTTAAATTAAATTATAATTTTTTAATAATATTAAAATCTTTTTTTATTATTATTATTTTATTTTAAGGTTAGAGTTTCATTTATGTTATTTTGTTATTTCATGTCGTTTTATTATCCAATTATTTTGTCTCCCATTTTACCCCTCTAAACCAGTTGCTGCAGATCTTTAACACAAAGGATTCAGAGTGTAGAATTTGGATGAAGTGCTCACAGAAGAGTCGTTTCTTCAAATGTTTCTTGGAGATGTCAGGTTGAGTAGGTAAGATCTTACCACCACTGAGGAACAGTGAATGTGAAAGTTCTGGAGAGTGTTTTTTTGATATTGGAAAGTTGCTTTGACACAATCTGTATTGTTAAAAGCGCTATATAAATAAAGGTGACTTGACTTTGTGCCTAATCAGAATCAGAATGAGCTTTTATTGCCAGGTATGTTTACACATACGAGGAATTTGTTTTTGTGACAGAAGCCTCCACAGTGCAACAGAATGACAGTGACAGAACAAAAAACACAGATAATAAAAAGAAGAATTAAAAAATAGAACAAGTAAATAAGGAATAACAATATACAAACTGACAATTGTATGTACAGGTATATTACAATAGACAGTTTGTATGAACAGGTATATTATGTGCAAATTGAAATGTAGACTAAGTGTATAAGTGTATAAATAGTGACAAATAAATTGTCAGGTGTTCATGAGATGGATTGCCTGAGGGAAGAAACTGTTCCTGTGTCTGGCCGTTCTGGTGCTCAGAGCTCTGTTGCGTCGACCAGACGGCAACAGTTCAAAGAGGGAGTGTGCTGGATGTGAGGGGTCCAGAGTGATTTTGCCAGCCCTTTTGCTCACTCTGGATGAGTACAGAGTGGGGAGGGTTGTACCAATGATTCGCTCAGCAGTCCGGACTACCCTCTGTAGTCTTATGAGGTCAGATTTGGTAGCTGAGCTGAACCAGACAGTTATTGAAGTGCAGAGGACGGATTCAATGATGGCGGAGTAGAACTGTTTCAGCAGCTCCCGTGGCAGGTTGAACTTCCTCAGCTGGTGAAGGAAGTACAACCTCTTCTGGGCCTTTTTAACAATGGAGTTGATGTGAGTATCCCACTTCAGGTCCTGAGAGATGGTGTTGCCCAGGAATCTGAATGACTCCACTGCAGTCACAGTGCTGTCCATGATGGTGAGTGGGGGGAGTGCAGGGGGGTTTCTCCTGAAGTCCACGATCATCTCCATAGTTTTGAGTGTGTTGAGCTCCAGGTTGTTAAGACTGCACCAGACAGCCAGCTCCTTAACCTCCTGTCTGTAAGCAGACTTGTCACTGTCCTGAATGAGGCAGATAAGTGTGGTGTCGTCTGCAAACTTCAGGAGCTTGACAGAGGGGTCTTTATATGTGCACTCGTTGGTGTACAGGGAGAAGAGCAGTGGGGAGAGAACACAGGCCTGAGGAGGTTCGTGGGCTGCTAAAGACCAGAGATGAAGCATTCAAATCAGGAGATAAAGCAGCCCTCAAAACAGCAAGAGCCAATCTGTCTCATGGCATCAAGAAGGCAAAACGTCAGTATGCTAAAAAAATCAACAACAACTTCAGCGACAGTAAAGACACTCGGACCCTGTGGCAAGCCATTCAGACCATCACTGACTACAAGGCCCCGCCGCAGGCCAGTGACGATGACACATCCCTACCAGAGGCACTCAACCACTTCTAGTCACGATTTGAGATACAGAACGACACACCTGCACAGAAACTACCCACATCTCCAAACGACCAGGCACTCTGTCTCTCCCCAGCCGATGTAAGGAAGACCCTATCCAGGATTAACCCACGAAAGGCTGCGGGCCCTGACAATATAGCTGGACGAGTACTGAGAGACTGTGCTGCACAGCTGACGGATGTCCTAACAGACATCTTCAACACCTCGCTGAGCCAGGCAGTCGTCCCCACGTGTCTCAAATCCACCTCCATAATCCCAGTACCAAAGAAGTCACATGTGTCCTGTCTGAATGATTATCGTCCCATAGCACTGACCCCAATCATGATGAAGTGCTTTGAGAGGTTAGTCATGCATCACATCAAGTCCAGTCTCCCAAACATGCTGGACCCATTCCAGTTTGCATACCGTCCAAACCATTCCACGGACGATGCAATATCCACCACTCTCCACCTAGCTCTTACTCACCTGGAACAGAAAGACTCCTATGTAAGAATGCTGTTCATTGACTTCAGCTCAGCATTCAACACAATAATCCCACAACAGCTCACCCACAAACTAAACCTGCTGGGCTTTAACACCTCCCTCTGTAATTGGATCCTGGACTTTTTAACTGCAAGACCTCAGTTAGTCCGTGTCGGCCGTAACACCTCCAGCACTACCACACTGAGCACAGGTGCCCCACAAGGCTGTGTGCTCAGCCCGCTGCTCTTCACACTGCTGACCCACGACTGCACTGCCAAGTCCAGCTCCAACCACATCATCAAGTTTGCTGATGACACAACTGTGGTAGGCCTCATCAGCAACTACGATGAAACGCACTACAGAGAGGAAGTGGCACAGCTGGCTGAATGGTGTGGTGCTAACAACCTGTCCCTCAATGTGGGTAAGACAAAAGAGGTTGTGATGGACTTCAGGAGAAACTCTGTTGACCACCCCCCACTGACCATCGACGGCTCAACCGTGGAGAGAGTTGGTAGCACTAAATTCCTGGGAGAGCACATCACAGAGGATCTCACCTGGACCACCAACGTCACATCACTCAACAAGAAGGGACAACAGCGCCTCCACTTTCCCCGCCGGCTGAAAAGAGCAAGTCTCCCTCCACCCATCCTCACCACTTTCTACAGGGGCACCATTGAGAGCGTGCTGCCCACTTCCATCACTGTCTGGTATGGGAACTGCGGTGCTGCTGACCGCAAGACCCTACAACGGACAGTGAACACTGCCGCAAAGATCATCGGTGCCCCTCTCCCCTCCATCCTGGACATTTTCCTTGCACAATGCTCCAGCAAGGTCTCCAGCATCGTGAAGGACCCCACCCACCCCTCCCACAACCTCTTCCAGCTCTTGCCATCAGGTAAAAGGTACCGGAGTATCAAAGCTCGTTCAGTCAGATTGCTCAACAGCTTTTTTCCCCAGGCTGTGAGAGCTCTTAACTCCAATCTCCCTGTCCCCCTCTGAAACCATGAACACCTCAGCCCCCCAACTCATAAATAACTATTGACAATTTTCCTAAGTGCAATTCTGAGTGTGCTACACACAGGTGAGTGGGCTATACAAACCACCTGTAGTAACGCACTCATCCCACTATATGCACACTAGACACTTTCTATAAACACTCCCTGCTACAAAGACTCAATAAGATAATATGTTTACTTGAACATTGCACTACTAAATCTTTTTGCACTATGCGCTGCTTCCCACAAAACCTCTCTTCTGAACAATTTAATGTACAAAATATTTTTTTTTCTGCACATTTTCATGTACAAATATCTCTTTAGCACAATTTCATGTACAGTATTTAAGTAAAGTTCTTGTACAGTCTCAGTTTGTGTATGTGTAGCCAACTAGGTATAGTAGGTATAGTAGTTATAGTATTTATAGTATATGTATAGTCAGATGGTTAAACTGTTGTATAGCTCTATTGTTTTTCCTATATTTGCATTGTTGTATGTTTATCTTATGCTTAACTAGTATGTAGCACCGTGGTCCTGCGAGGCACGACATTTCATTCCACTATATGTCCACACATGTAGCAGAATGACAATAAAGCTCAACTTGAACTTGAACTTGAACCAGTGCTGATGATACGAGTGCTGGATGTGTATTTTCCCACCCTCACTAGCTGCTGCCTGTCTGTCAGGAAGCTGGTGATCCACTGACAAACGGAGGTGGGCACGGAGAGCTGAGTTAGTTTGGGCAGGAGGAGGAGGAATGATAGTGTTAAAGGCCGAGCTGAAGTCCACAAACAGGATCCTCACACAAGTCCCTGGTCTGTCAAGATGTTGCAGAACATAATGCAGTCCCATGTTGACTGCATCATCCACAGACCCGTTTGCTCTGTAGGCAAACTGAAGAGGATCCAGTAAGGGTCCAGTAATGTCCTTCAGTTGGCACAGCACTAGTTTTTCAAAAGACTTCATGACCACAGACGTTAGAGCCACAGGCCTGTAGTCATTTACTCATGTAATTTTGGATTTCTTTGGAATGGGGATGATGGTGGAGTGTTTGAAGCATGAAGGGACTTCGCACAGCTCCAGTGATCTGTTGAAGATCTGTGTGAAGATGGGGGCCAGCTGGTCAGCGCAGGATTTCAGACAGACTGGTGTAACACAATCTGGGCCTGGTGCTTTTTTTCCTTTTCTGCTTCCGGAAGACCTGGTGCACCTCGTCTTCGCTGATCTGAAGTGCAGGTGTGGGGGAGAGGGGGGTTGCTGGAGGTGTTAATGGTTGTGTGGAGAGGTGTTCAGGGCGGGTGTGGGATGTTTTTTCAAACCTGCAGTAGAACTCATTCAGATCATCTGCCAGTTGTTGATTCTCCACAGTGCTGGGGGATGGTGTCTTGTGGTTGGTGATCTCTTTCAGACCTTTCTACACTGATGCTGAGTCACTGGAAGAGAACTGAATCCTTGTTTTTTTTCAGAATAATTCCTCTTTGCCACTCTGATCTCCTTTTCCAATGTGTATTTAGCCTGTTTATACAAGACTTTGTCCCCCTTCTTGTAAGCATCTTCTTTGGCCTGACGGAGCTGTCTGAGTTTTGCAGTGAACCACGGTTTGTCGTTATTGTAAGTTAAATGAGTCCTGGAAGGAATGCACATATCCTCACAGAAACTGATATAAGATGTTACAGTCTCTGTTCAAAAACACTCCAATCTGTGAGGTGGAAACTTTTGAGCTTGTAAATCCCGCTCTGCTTCATTAGTCCATCTTTTAACACTCCTTAAAACAGGTTTAGCTGATTTCAGTTTCTGCCTGTAGGTCGTTATAAGATGAACCAAACAGTGATATGCATCTTTTATTGCTGTGTAACAGTGATCCAATATATTACTGTCTCTGGTGGGACATGTAACATGCTGTCTGTATTTTGGCAGTTCACGGGAGAGATTTGCTTTATTAAAGTCCCCGAGAATGATTAAAACAGAGTCCGGGTGTTGTTGCTCAGTCTCTGTGGTCAGATCAGCAAGTTTCTGTAAAGCTGAGCTCACGTGCGCTTGCGGAGGAATGTAAACACTCACGAGAATGAAGGAGCAAAACTCCCGCGGCGAGTAGGCTTACAGTTAATGAAAAGCACTTCTAGATCGGAACAGCACATCTTCTTTAACACAGTTACATCTGTACACCACCTCTCATTGATGTAAAAGTATGTCCCGCCACCACACAATTTCCCCATTGATTCTGCATCGCAATCCGCTCTAAACAGCTGAAAGCTCGGTAGATGAAGTGCGCTGTCTGGAATGGCATCATTCAGCCAGGTTTCCGTGAAACACAGAGCAGCAGAGCTATTAGGATTTCTTATTTAAGGATAAGAAATCCTTATTTGTCCGGGAGAGCAGAAGGAGTTCGTCCATTTTGTTGGGTAGAGAGCGGAGATTCGCCAGATGGATGCTAGGCAACGCTGTCCAAAATCCACGCTGTCTGAGCTTCACGTGCGTGCCGGTGTACCGATGAAACATGCTACCTATCAGATTGTGCTACCAATAATATATTTGCATTCTTTTAAGGGTAAGTTTAGGGTAAGGGTAGGTGTGGACTGGTAGGTTTAGGGTTGGGGTAGGTATGGACATTAAAAAAAGCCTCAAACCACATGAATAAGATGCTGGTAGCACAATCTGATAGGTAGCATTTTTCGCTATCGATATGTGCTACCTATCTTTTTAATGGGAAGTAGCACAATCTGAGCGGGTAGCACAAATCGTCAGAACACCAGCTCGCTTCCCCCGTCTGCGCGTCCTGAAGTGTTTGATCAGCGTCGCTGCTCCGCCGACTACTATGTCCAGCAAAACATCTGAATAATTGAAAACCAGTGAAATATCGGGTGGTGTGTACTGCTGAATGGCCGGCAATTCGTCTTTGGTGAAACTGATTGCAGGGATATAATTAAAGACAGGAAAAACTAACAATAACATAGAAACAACTGCGGACGACGCCAAGGAGGCTGCCATGAGCTGCGCCATCTGTATGAATGTAATTGGGATAGGATAGTGAGCTTGGTCGTCTCTAATGCCTCTAATTTTCTTTCGTCCAGACTAACAGTCCACAAAGTAAAGATTCAAGCAGAGCGACTGGAACCACAGGTGGAGCTGCATTGAGATCTGTGGTGAAGGGGAAGATTAATGAAGTAAATGCATTCTGTTCATTACAAAGGAATGTAGTACACTTTTGTAAAACATATCTTCTGCTCCAGAGAAGGTGGTCATGGAATGACATGAAAGGAACCTGATGTACAGCTGATGCTCATTTCATTGACAGTAATGAGATGTGTGCTGAAGATAGTCATTGTTCATTGTGTTTATTTCTGACATAACCCCACTTTTGACTAGCATAGATCATTGGCCATTTTTTTCGTTTGACACATTTGTCAGTGTGCTTTCATCGATCTGCATGGCCTGTGTGTGGTCCTGATTTCTCACATAGGAAAGGTCATATTTACGAGTTGAATGCACATGAGTACACCACCACAATGTCATAATTACAAATGGGAAACTTGAAATTTATGCATTCAAATCCTCCTGGGAAATTCGTATTTACGAGTTGGGAAGTCATAATTACAACAAGTGCGTTTAAGTCAGTCTGGTCAGAGCAAGATGGCGATTTACCATTTCTACAAAAAAACAAAACAAACACTGCTTCTACAGATTCAGTGTTTTTGCTTTTTTATGTTTTTATTCAATTTATGAAGGTGCTGTAACTGAATCATTATGCACATGTAACTGTAACGTCAACAAATTTGCCATCAATGCAGATGCTGCATCTGTTGCATTCACGCTGCCAACTCAGAAACTCAGGGTTTAAAGAAAGTTCAGTGTTTCACTTGTAATTATGATTTTGTGGTGGCATCATCATGTGCTTTCAACTTCTGACCTGACTTCAGTTCACCATTTTTCACATAAGTGCAATTAGATCAATTAGACAGGTAATCATTTTTTTGTGACAGGTTGAAGTTAATTTGATTGAAAATGTGTTATTTAAAAACGTATTATTTAACTCTGATAATGCATTCAAACTCTATTTTTACATTCTAGGTCTGTTTGGACCACAATAATTGTTATTTTATAAAACAGTCATAACTTAATATTTTTCAAATAAAACCATATTGTATCTGATTAGCAACTTATTAATGAGTAAATGTTAAACCTTTCAAAGCTTTCAGTATTGCAGTGGTTTGTCAAAAGACATACACAATCATGTTTATCAAGAGAATTCAGTCCTAAAAGTGTGTGAGATTTGGGGTAAGCCTAAATATATTTTACAGGTTTTTTTTTATTATTTTTTTTTTTATTATTTTTTTTTATTTTTCACACATCTAATGGTACTCCATACATACCCGAGTCAAAATGACCCGAATGTGAAACCTGTAACATTATTTTTAAATGGTTGTCACTTAAAAAAAAAAAAAATTCTGAAAATAAATAAATAAATACATACATACATATCTACGTAAATGTGTATTTTGAGGGTCTATTTCAGCGGTTCTCAATTTCAGTCCTTGTGTATCACCGCTCTGCATATTTTGTATGTTGTTGTTTTTTGTTTTTTCATTTTTTTGTAGAACAATTTGTTTATTTAGAAATAACAAATTAAGCCACTATGATATACTGAAAAAAGTGGACATCACAGGATATTCTACTATGATTCCAGCTCGAAAGGAGTGTATATGTATGTGTGCAAGACGTGAATATGAATAGTATTTATTTAAAGAGGCATATTATGTCACACTTCTCTAGTAAGTGTGGTCTGTGTGTGAAGACGCCGCAGGCAGTGGCGTAGTGCAAACCCATGAATAAATCTTCCGAAGTGAAGTAGCAGCAGCAGATTTCACATGCTCAGTGAGTAGGGAGCAACGAACACTGTGTAGGGAGCATGTCAATCGGAACACAGTTCACGCAGGGAGCTCTCTTCTAACAAGCATTGATCTGAATCAGGTGTGTTAAACAGGAGACATATTTGCAAAGTTTTCTGTTTTTTTTTTTTTTTTTTTTTTTTTTTTTTTGGGTGCTTATGCACAAAATTGGAATATTACATAAAACATTTGAGAATAAAGCACCGTTTCCATCAGGTAAGTTGAAGAGAACAAAATCGTCACTTCCTGATTAACTTGCGTTAAATATCACAAAGAAACATTTAATTTGTTGCAATAAGAGAAGGCACTGTATGTAATCATTTTTGTTGTCATTGCTTTTTAATGTTTTTTTTTAACCTATCCAACTGAACCCACTAGATGTGGTGATGCTGCATTGTTCATTCAAAATATTGTGGAGAAAGAGAACATCAATGCGGAGCAGATCTTGTTTATGTCAAAACTGAAACCAAGCCGTTCACACAGAACGCATATTTATCGCATTTTCTAGAGAGACATCTATCACCGTTGCACTCGTATCTCGCACAAGAGAGCCGCATGTTTAGAAAGCCATGTAAAATTAATGTAAGTTCAACTTTTAAAAAACATGTCTCAAGACTTTATGGTGTTTTTTTTTTTCTTCTTTTCATCCCACTGCATCTCATGTTTTTAAATGAAAAAAGTACTCTGTGTGATTGGCTTTTGTCCCTTTGTATTAAACAATTTATTTCATACAGTTCATGTCTACTGTTAAGCAAATAAACATTATGCACTTTTTCACAGATAGTCATGTTATTTTATTGCTTTAATAAACGTGCATTAGTAATATTTTGCTCTATACACCCTCTTGTGGCCTCAGGAGATTTTTGAATTTTGAAAATATGCCTTTTAAATTTAAATATAATTCGAATGTTGATAATATTTAAGTGCAAAATTCGGTCACACTTTATATTAGGTGGCCTTAACCACTATGTACTTACATTTAAATTAATCATTTGGTACAATGGACTTATTGTGTACATACATGGTTTTTACATTGTACTTATATTTTTAAAAATACCTATATGTAATTACGTCTGTAATTAATTTCTGTAATTACATTTTAATTACACTGTTGACCAATCCCTTACACCTTAACCCACCCTTAAACCTACCCATACCATCAAGCCTGTCACTAACCTTACCCGTACCTCAATAGCAGTAAAAGTGTTTTTTTTTTTTTCAGTACAATATGAACACAAGTACATTATACTTATTTATTTTATTTATTTTTTTCAATGTAAGTACATAGTAGTTAAGGCCACCTAATATAAAGTGTGACCCAAAATTCTAATTTAGTTTTTCAACCATTATGACAGCCCTAATGTCTTTTTTGATGTGCATTAAGGAATTTATTCGGTAATAGTGTTTCCATCATAGTTTATGTGCATTTTTAGAAGTTATGCGTATCCTGGCGTTTCCATCCAGCATTTTTTATGCGATATCCCAAAATGTGCATAAAAAATGTGGTTGGAAACATCAGTGTTGCCAACGTAGCAATTTTTACGTCCAAAAGCACCTAGCAACAAATTTAGCTATTTTTAAAATTTATTTGCCAACTTTTAGCAACTTTTGATAAGTCAAATGATAAAAAGGCACATATTTACCATTTAAATTACACAAAAAGAGGAAACCAAAGATGCCTAGCAGCACACACATCGCGTGTATTAAATTAGCTGCTATTTGCAATTGTTTAATTGAATAATAATAATAATAATAATAATAATAATAATAATAATAATAATTGAATAATTCTTCATTTATGATACACTTTGTTAATGGTTTGTAGCTGCAATATCTATCTATATATATCTAGAAAAATTGAAAAGGTACTAGTAATTTGCCAGGACATTATCCATTGTAACCATGTAACCCAAAAGCACAAAATACAATGCGTAATTAAAAATGCAGGTAAAAAACGTGAAAAAAAAAAAAAAAAATCAATACAGAAAATTCTGTCATACTAACATAGTAGATTGTGCCCTATTTTACAGACTTTTCTTAAGATTGAAGGAAGTCAAGGTGGAGCAGAGGACCACCAGGTCAGCAGAGAATGCAGGAGCAAAGATCCCCACAGTGAAACAGATGACCACCACAGCAAAGCAGGTGTCCAACAAGGCGGATCAGGCGGGACTGAAACAGAGAGGTTAACAGGACAGGTGGTCAGTTCAGTTCGGCCTCCTTGGCCATGACCGGACAGGCAGAGAGTTCATGGACGGTCTCCATGGTCGTAACAAGACAAACTGTGAGTTCATGAATGGGCACCACCGCCTTGGGAGGTTCTGCAGCAGAAGCTGCCACCTCTGTAGGCACTGGAGTGGATTCATGGACAGGAGAGGCCTCTGAGGCAGACTCATGGGCAGAAGAGGCCTCTGAGGCAGACTCGTGGACAGGAGAGGCCTCTGGAGCAGATTCGTGGACAGGAGAGGCCTCTGGAGCACAGTGTGCAGCCCACACACTCAGGATGGCTACCGCCATAACAGGAAGTGCTGAGGCCTTGGGGCTGCCAGCTGCCTGCACTGACATCAGTGGTGGGTCCATCACACTAGCAATCAGTCCTGGCCCAAGAGGGTCTTGAGTGGTAGGCATGATGTGAGCAGTCTCTAATTTGGCAGACATGACATTAGCAGACTTTGACTTAACTGGCATGATGTGAGCAGACCTAGGCATAGCAGGCATGATGTGAACAACTCCTGACATGACGGTCGGGACGTGAAAATGCTCTGGTGCAGAGGGTACAGCACAGTTGCGGGGCTCCTCATCCACAAATCCCACAGTAAGAGGGGACCCAGCCAGCAACAAAGCATAGTCAATATATTTTTCCAGGATGGTAGAGCATGTGTTGTCTGGCATAAGATCATATAACCAGTCCTTCAGTCCATTACAAAAAAATTCCCTTAAGGGCAACATCATTAAACTCCACCATGTGGCATACCTCACAAAAATCCGCCACATAATCCTCTATAGCTCGGTTGCCTTGACGAAGGCAGAGCAGGCGAAGAACTGCTGGGTTCATTGTACTGGTCGTGTATTCTGTAACAGGGAGTCCACTGAAGGCGAGTTTAGTAAATGACCCATTTGCAGCTTATTTACAAAACGTGAAATCCAAAATACAAACACAATCCAAACAGCGACTTGGCATGAACAGACTTGGCATGAACAGACTAGGCATGAAACAGACTTGACTTGAGCAGACTTGACATGAACAGACTTGGCATGAAACAGACTAGGCATGAAACAGACTAGACTCACCAACAGCAGGTTACAACATCATCAATACACGACAAGGAACAATGGCAACATGATGGCTACTTATAGCAAACAATAAGGGACACATGACAAGAATCAACCAATGAGCAAACAGTATTGAGAGTAGAATGACAGGACAATAACCAATCCGAACATGACATAGTGAACAAAGGAACCAATAGCATGAGGGCAAGGGAAGCATGACACAAACAGGGACCATAACCAAACTCCAAAATAAAAGACATGAAAACATGAACATAGAACAAAACCCAAAAACCCACGTTACAGATTGTTCAGAATGTGCAGTTGTACTTGTTTATTGGCTAAACAAAAAAAAAATTAAATTATAATCTTTCAAAAACGTGTATGTTTTCAAAAATTCAGTGTATTTACAAATAAATTTACATTTTAATATTATATTATGTATTTATATTACTTTACAAACAAATCTAAATTAACACATAGGTAATATATATATATATATATATATATATTTTTTTTTTTTTTTTTTTTATTTGATTTGATTTGATGTAGTGACACAATTTTGTGTCATGATCAGGGATGTAACGATTACTGGTTTGATGATAAATCATGATAAAATTGCCTTATACACAGAGGCATTCTCATGTTAGAATAGAAAAGGGTCCTGTCCAAACTGTTGCTATAAACTTAGAAGCACACAATTCCCTAGAATATCATTATATGATTAAACATTAAGATTTGTACTCATGGAAATTACTAAAGTAGTCAAATCTGTTCATTAGAAGGGGGTGACCCAATACTTTTGGCAATATAGTGTAGCTACACTGAAAAAAAAAAATAATAATAATAATTAGTTGAGAAAATGTAAAAAATAAATAAATAAATAAATAAATAAATAAATAAAATAAATAAGGGTTAGGGTTAGCTTAAATAAGGCAACTTGATGCAGTAAGACTTTTGATTTCTAGTTTTTTAGTTCTTCTCAGAAAAGATACTTTGTTTAGCCAACATAAATTTGTTTATTTGTGCAATGCTGAGTGTCTTATTTTGCTAATAGAAAAATTCTTGTCTTAGCAACTGAAACAACAGTTACTGTCATTGAGGTAATTTGGTTTTTTTTTCTGTTCCCTGGATGAAAATGTGTATAAAGTCACCACATTGTCAATTTTATGTTTATTTACGAATGATGACCAGTGAATTGTTATAGAAACCTAAATGGATAGCTTAGTCTAATATGTAGACATCATTGTCTTTGTTTGTAAAACATCTTACAAGACTAATATATCCAGGAAATGGATATAAGTGGTTGAACATACTCTAGGCCTCAAAGATATGACGCAAAACTACTCAAAAAATGTTAAAAAGATTGACAGCATTTGAGACTCAAAATGTTTTGTAAACTGGAAAATATGTAGTTGCATTTTTTATAGTGTAATTTTGCTGAACATCCATACCCAGGTGAAAAAAGTGCACTTCCATAATATACTTAAAGTGCTCTATTTTCATGCACTAATTTTGTACTTAATATACTAAAAATGATTCTGTAGTACTTCTTAAGATAAACTTAAGATCATCTAAGTGTACTCAACTGTGCTATTTTTGGACACCATGAATATGAACTAAAATGCACTTCTAACAACATATTTTGCATTTATATTACTTTACGAACAAATCTAATTTAACATATATAAAATATTTTTTTATTTGATTTGATGTTGTCACGAATCCTGTACATGCGCTTCCATTTGCTCTCGTCTCATCGGCTCCATAACAGAATACTCGGCCACATCAGGATCCAGTGGCTTTTCATGTGGATATTGGCCAGGTATGGACACTGCTACACTGTTATTAACCCTCGAGCAGGGCTTGCGATCGCTCAAGGATTATGTGCAAGAGTATTTAGATCTTGCCTATTTTTCTGATCTGCTGGACTGTGTGCTCATAGACTTTTTTTGTGAGGGCATTAATCAGCCACTCAAATCGCGTTTAATCCGTGAGTGTCCCCATTCGTCTCTAAGAGATTTTATGGACTATGCTTTATTGACTGTCGGTTCTTCATTCACTGTGGGTGTCGCGGAGGAACGCAACACCGCGCTCACTCCTGTAATGGCGGCCGTACTGGAACGCGAGCACAAAATGGCGGCTACAGCTGAGCCCGTTCACAAAATGGCGGCCACAACAAAGCTTCGTCATGTCACAGCTGGCATCCATGAATCCAGTCAAGTCACCGTCGATCGCCATGAATCCAGTCAAGTCACCACTGATCTTCGTGAGTCCAGTCAAGTCACTGTTGATCGTCATGAGCCTTGTCACGTCACAGCTGCTCTTCACGAGTCAGGTCAAGTCACGGCTGCTCTTCATAAGTCAAGTCAAGTCACGGCTACCCTTCACGAGTCAAGTCAAATCACGGCTGCACTTTATGAGTCAGGTCAAGTCACTGCTGCTCTTCACGAGTCAAGTCAAGTCACTGCTGATCTTCACGAGTTAAGTCAAGTCACTGCTGATCTTCACGAGTCAAGTCACGGCTGCTCTTCACGAGTCAAGTCAAGTCACGGCTGCTCTTCACGAGTCAAGTCAAGTCACGGCTGCTCTTCACGAGTCAAATTAAGTCACGGCTAATCTTCACGAATCAAGTCACATCTCAGCCGATCGTCCAGAGTCACGTCACGCCTCAGCCGATTGTCCAGAGTCACGTCACGCCCCAGCCGATCGTCCAGAGTCACATCACACCTCAGCCGATCGTCCAGAGTCACGTTACGCCTCAGCCGATCGTCCAGAGTCACGTCACGCCTCAGCCGAACGTCCAGAGTCTCATCACGTCCTGTCTATTGCACCCAGATATTCAAGGGCAGTCTTTCAGTATCCCAGTCTGGTATCTAGTGTGAGGGATGCACTGCCGGTGACTGCACGCACAGCTGGTGTTCCCAAACCCACTCATTCTAACCCTCCTGTTCCTGAACTTATCCCCTTGCCTGAAGTGCTTCCCATGATGGGGATTGCTTTATGTTGCGTTTGGGCTGCGTACACCACCACCGAACTGCCCGAGGTGGCGGCGTCCACTGAAATGTCTCCAGAGGTGGTGGCTGAAGCTGCAGAACTTCTCGGGGTAGTGACGCGCACTGCTGTGTTCTCCGAGGCGACGGCACCCGCTGCAGCTTCTCCAGAGGTTGTGGCACATGCTGCAGAACCTCCTGGAGTGGCGGTGCTCGCTTCAGTTCCTGGTGTGGTGGTAGCGTCCAGCAATGTACTTTCAGCCTGTCATGTCATGATCAAGGAGAGGGTTACTGCTGTAGAACCTCCAGAGGTGGCGGCAACTGCTGCAGAACCTCTGGAGGTGTCAGTGGTACCCATTCACAAGCTCTCATCCTGCCCTGTCATGGCTATGAAGGCCGTCTGTGAACTCTCTTCCTGCCCTGTAACGGTTATGAAGGCCATCTGTGAACTCTCGTCCTGCCCTGTCACGGCTATGGAGGCCGTCTGTGAACTCTCGTCCTGCCCTGTAACGGCTATGAAGGCCATCTGTGAACTCTCGTCCTGCCCTGTCACGGCTATGAAGGCCGTCTGTGAACTCTCGTCCTGCTCTGTAACGGCTATGAAGGCCATCTGTGAACTCTCGTCCTGTCCAGTCATGGCTATGGAGGCCAATTATGAACAGTTGTCTTGTCCCGACCCTACCGAAGAGGCTGCCTCGGAACGCTCAGCCTCGTCTGTCACAACCCTAAAACCCGCCTTTGAACCCTTAAACCTGCCTGTCATGAGCCCCGAAACTAATAATGCACTCCATATCTGTCCTGTTAACCCTGTCACTGCCATAGAGACCATTCATGAACTGTCTGCTGTCTGCTTACTCTGTTTCCCCTAATGTATGTGAACTGTCTGTCTACCTAGTTTTATTTACTGCATTGTCTGCCGGTTCAGTTGTCACCAAAGAAGCCACAGATGAACTTTTTGTGTTCCCTGCCTTGGCCTTTGGGGTCATAGATGCTCTGTCTGTCTTGCGTATCTCTGTGTTTCCTAGGTCCCAGTTCCTGCCGTGGTCTTCAGGTTCTTATGCTCCAGCCAGGTGGTCTTATGCCCTATCTGCTCCGCACTGGTGGGCTTCTGCTCCGTATGATCCATTGTGGAGGTCTTCTGCCCCATCTGCCCTGCCATGGTGGCCGTCTGCTCCACCTTGGTGGGCTCCTACTCTGTCTGCTCCACCCTGGTGGGCTCCTGCTCCGTCTGCTCCGCCCTGGTGGGCTCCTGCTCCGTCTGCTCTGGCCTGGTGGTCTTCTGCTCCGCCTGTTTTCTAGTGTCTTGATTCTTGCCCGTGTTTCCTGGATTAACCCTTTGCCTTCCCGTTCGGACTCTGTTTGCTCGTGTACCTGGATTATCTCACTGCCTTGCCCTATTGGATATTGTTCGCCAATCGAAGACCCACGCTTGCCCTAGGACTACTCTTTGTCTTGCCTGTGTTGTGCCTGTTTGCCATTTGCATGAACCTTGCTTGTTTTGTAACCATGTCTCTGTCAAATAAAAGCCCTGCAAATGGATCTGCACGCCTCTCGTCTCGTCGGCTCCGTAACAGATGTAGTGACACAATTTTGCATTGTGATTACATAATGATGTCATCGTGCAGTGACGTCACAACGTCATTTAGCAACTTTTAGCAACAAATCAACCTACAGCTCATGTTCCTTTTGCAAACAAGCAAAGGAGACATTAGTACTTCTGTTTCTTGAATGCCCTTTTTTTTATTTTCAACAATATTTATTTTATTATTAATGTGTGTAACGGGAACAACGAGACGTGAGACGTGCGGATCCATGTGCAAAGCTTTATTTAGACAGAGACGTGGTCATGAACACAGGCAGGGTCGAACAACGGCAAACAGGTATGGCATGGGCTAGACATGGAGTAATCCTAGGACAAGCATGGGTCGACGATCGGTGAACAATATCCAACAGGGTAAAGCAGAGAGATAATCCAGGTACAAGAGCAATAGTCCAAGCGAGGTGCAAACAGAGTCTGAACGGCAAGGCAAAGGGTTAATCTAGGAAACACGGGCAGGAATCAAAACACGAGAAAACAGGCAAGGCAAGACTATGACAACTAAGTGGGCTCCGTAGAGTAGCTATCGCAAGGAGAGTGATATGTGTGTACAATACTCGGCGATCTGACTGAGGAAGTCCATGGCTTAAGTAGTGTGTGTGATTGTGTGATTGGTATCAGGTGTGAGCATGTGATTAGGGAAATGGCTGCTGGGAAATGAAGTCCGGGGTAATGTGTGACAGTCTGTGTGGTGTGAGAGTCAATGTGATGACTGAGCGACCTCTGGTGGCGAACAAATGGAAGTCCATGGACCAGATTCATGAAAATGTGTGTGTGGTCATTATTATTGGTCATTATTTTCTGTATTTGTATGTGATCTCTTGACTATGTTCCTTTTGTGTTGTCTGTTTAAGCATTAATAATTAAAAAAGCAACAAATTAACCTTCCTTTAGCAACTTCCAGTGTTGCCAACTGAACAATTTTGTTGCCAAATTTAGCAACTTTTCAGACTACCATAGCAACTTTTTCTTCCAAAAGCACCTAGTAACAAATTTAGCTGTTTTTAAAATTTATTTGGCAACTTTTAGCAACTTTTGATAAGTGACTCAAATGATAAAAAGGCACACATTTACAAATTAAATTACACAAAAAGAGGAAAGATGCCTAGCAGTACACACATCACGTGAATTAAGTTAGCGGCTATTTGCAATTGTTTCATTTTATAGTACTTATAATAATAATTTTATTAATTGTTCATTTATGGTACACTTTGTCCACACAGCAGTGTGAGGTTACGCTGGTCTGCCAGCAGAGGGAGACACAGTAGCTCTGATCTCTTTTCACATGGTGACTGCTGATGAACTGATGCTGAGAGAGAGAGAGCAGCGCTGGAGTGTGTGTGTGAGTGAGTGTGTGTGTGTGTGTGTGTGTGTGTGTGTTTGGCGCAGTCGTATAGATGCAGCGTGTGTGTCCTGACAGCAGCATGTGAGAGTGAGTGTGTGTGTGTGTGTGAGTGAGTGTGTGTGTGTTGAGCAGGTGCTTTCGAGAGGCGTCAGAGGGAGGGACACACACACCCTCCAAAAGAACAGCAGCACGGAGGCGGCCGGAATATTCGCCTTTTTCTTTGTTTTTTTGTTCTTCTTCTTCCTCATCGTGGTCGTGGGAGGCGCTTTCTCTCCTCATTTGCTCGTGCTGTCCATCATCTGCCTGCTTGTCTGTTTCTCCATCTATCTCATCTATAATTTCTTTGATTTCTGAGCCGGAGTTTTCAGAGGGACTGTATGTTCTTACCTCTTCTTCTTTCCTCCTCCTCTTCCTCCTGGCTGGTGTGTTTGTTTGTAGGTAGGTTGATTTGTGTTCACTGTAGTGTGAGTGTGTGTGTGTGTTCTGTTTGCAAACCACACACATGAACACACACACACATGCAGTGTGTGACATCTTACCTCAGTCAGCTGTGTGTGTGTGTGATCACAAACACACATTATAATACACTCACCTGTCTCTCTCTGTGTCTCTCTGCCTGTCTCTCTCTCTCTTCATTCTACTGGTCTCTCACCTGTGTGCCTAACACACACACACACACATTCGTCATAATCACAAACCATCATCATTTTTTCTGCTCATCTTTCCCTGTGTTTCATTCATTGATCTGCCGCTATTCACGCACCAGCGCTTCTGTGTTTGTGTGTGTGTGTGTGTGTGTGTGTGTGTATGTGTGAGTAATTAATCTGTTCATTAATAGAGGGTATCAGTGTGTGTGTGTGTGTGTGTGTGTGTGTGTGTGTGTCGCTCCATCATCCTCAGCATCTCTCTCTGTGTCTGAGAGGAATCGGGCTGGATGCAGCTCTTCTCTTCTGTTTCTCCTGAGACTCGCTTCATTCATGAGTCTGGACTGCGACGCGTTTCCAGATGAGCAAACACACGCGCCTCTTTCTGCTCTTTTACAATTGGACTAAATGCGGAGTGAAGCCGATTCAGCAGAGGTGAATGTGAACGGGACGCTGGAAGACGTGTGTGCTGTTCGGTGAGTGTGTGTGTGTGTGTGTGAGTGTGAGTGTGTAAAGGAGAATGAGATTTATACCCACCCCCCACACCCACTCACTCCTGTTCTGTTCTAGAGGCTTCTCTAAATCTACAGCTGTATGTGTGTGTTGTTTTTGTTCTGGTTTCATTCAGCACATATTGGCAGGATTCATTCATGACGGAGCTGATATGAGTCTGTCTTTCTCTCTTTAAAGTTTTGTACACTGTAAAAATTATTATCAATAAATCATGATGACTAAGGTTTCATTAAGATAATTAATTCCAAACTTCGTTATATGAGATTGAACTAGATTTTTTAGTTTTTAAGGCAGGACATACAGGCAGAAACATGTTTTCCATGCACTGGTTGAGATGTGTTGTTTCAGACTAGAGGAAAGAAAACATCCAAAATACACTTTTAAGTCTTTATTTGATTACACTTCATCCATTTGCATCTGTAAATGTTTTTCCCACTTTACATTCACCAGATTTGACCATTTTATTCCTATCTATAATCTGAAGGCTTTTACTGAGGGGTTCATATATCATTTGCCTGTATTTTTACAGCATTTTATTCCAGTATTTCAGTATTTTCTGATTTCTGGAGTGATAAAAAGAGAATTTTTCAATTCTCAACAAATTTTCAATCTGGTTTTATACAGTGTTCATCCAGTGTATGCAAATTAGTGCATATTTAATTAGATAATGCCTCATATTTGTAAATGAACATTTCAGAAAATGTGTAATTTATTTTGGTTACACTTTATTTTATGGTGTCCTTGTTACAGTGTAATTATCCATGTAAGGACTGAGTAATATTAATTAACTACATGTACTTACTATATGGTTAGGGTTAGGATTAGGGTTTGGCTTAGGGTTATTTACATGTAATTATGCATAATTTATTGTTATTATAATAGTAAGTACATGTAATGTGTAACAAGGACACCTTAAAATAAAGTGTTACTTTTAACCCCTTTTCTAAGTCTAGCAATTCTGAAAAATTTGCAGCATAGCTGCATTCAGGTTAACTGTGCAAAACAATGTGCATAAACTAGGACAGAAAGCAAAGATGACAGAATATGCAGAGTAGTGATGAGGTTAAAGAATTGAAATGGCAATTTAAAGGAAAGCAGTGATGATTATTACTCATTCTTTAACAACTGTTAGTCTATCTTATTTATTCTGCTATTTTTGATCGATTATCTGTAAGAACATACAAATGATAAAATGCGATGCAAGCTATTTATGTATTCAATATATCATAATATTTACAGTATCGGTCAAAAGTTCTGAAAAATTAAAATGTTTTTGAAAGAAGTTTCTTGTTTGCTGCTTCACATTTTTCTGGAAACCTATTCAAAAAATTGGGGTAAGTTAGTTCAATAAATTAACTCAAATTAAATCATTTAACAATAAATTAAATCATTGGCAACAAAAGCCATTTATAATGTTACAAAATATTCTATTTCCAATAAATATCATTCTTTTGAACTTTCTATTCATCTGTGAATCCTGAAAACTGTTTTCAACATTGATAATAATCAGAAATGCTTCTTGAGCAGCAAATCAGTATATTAGAATGATTTCTGAAGAATCCTGTGATGCTGAAGACTGGAGTAATGATGCTGAAAATTCAGCTTTGATCACAGAAATCAGTTAACAGCTGTTTTACATTTTAAAAATATTTCACTTTTTTTATTTATTTATTTTTTTTTACACAGTATTTTTGATCAAATAAATGCAGCTTTGGTAAGCAGAAGAGACTTCTTTCAGAAACATTAATTAACTTTTTGTTAGCTATTCCAAACTTTTAGCAGGTATAATTTCTAATACATATATTAAGATCATCTGTTGGCTTCAGTAGCACTGACAGCGATCTTTACTTCTTGAACGCATCTGTGATGTGAGCAGATCATTTCATGCTTTTAAGAGCCTCAAAAATAGCCCATCGCTGATAAAAGAGCCGCTGCGGTGAATCGCTTGCACTTCATGTGTTGCGTGGAGAAACGTTTTGCTCTGAGTATGTGCTTGTGTCCTGCACATCATTAGTGTTTGGCCTCTCTCTCGCACACACACACACACACACACACACGTGGGCGTCTCTCAGAGGAGAGCTCAGGTAGTGGAGCACAGTCCCACTTTAAGAAACTGGGCCGACCCAAATGGGCCGAACTCTCGCCTCTGGTCTCTGTTGTACCCCACAAACTCTGGATCCTCCAACCTACATATCACTGCCTACACACACACACACACACACACTGAATAACCCACTTTAGCGCCTCACACACTCGCGCTGCTCCTAATAGCTCCTCAGATGAGTGGCGCTGCTCTTAAATTGATTGAAGTAATTAGAGATTACAGCAGCTCGTCACTCATCCAGCTGTAATTGGCTCAAGCTGATTTCTGACCGCCTCCTCATCATCCTCTTGCTTAACACTCGTTGATCCAGTGTCAGACCTGAGAAGATGAGAACCAGCCCATCAGAAGTCACCATCACTGAAACAGACCTTCAGTTAATGCTTTAGGCTTTTATTTAGGTGTTCAGCAGACACTAAGCCAATTACAAAAGAAGAATAAATACCATTAATATTTTATGTTTTTATTAATGCAGAACCAATTGAAGAAGAATCTCCTGACAGAATCCAGGTTTGAGAAGAAATGCACTGCAATATGAACATGCAATATTCACTTAAACAGTTTTCGCTTAGAAACCTCAGTAACACTTTACTTAAAGCCTTTATGTATAATGCATTATAAAAGTAGTTTTTTAATGCATTAATTATGCCTTGTAATGCATCTTATAATGCATTGTACAATCTCATGAATAATTGTAACCACAGTTAATGCATTATAACACTTTTCAATTCATAGTTACACTATGCGTTTTAAATTCCTTTATAATTATTTATGACAATATATAATGTATTACAATGCACAATATGAATAATTACAATGCATTATACCCTTTAATAACCATTTATAATGCATTATATATAAAGGCTTCAAGTAAAGTGTTTCCGAAACCTTTAGTAAATTTCACAGATAATTACAAGATGTAACACAGAATTAAATGTGAAGTTTGACATAGAAAGACTGAAATGGTGTTTTCTTCCAGTAATCATTGTTTTATTTATGACTTAGCTTATAGCAGAATTGAATTTTGTTTCCATTATCAACACACTGTTTTCCTATTTAACACTGTAAAGCTGCTTTGACACAATATGTGTTGTATAAAGAGTTGACTTAATTTAGAAAAATCATCTTAAGTGTGTAGCTCTCTAAATAGGAACTGACAGACTTCTATTGTTTCAAAAGAAAAAGATAATTACTACTACTGACTAACCAAAGATTTTGAGATTATTAGAATAAAAATAGTACTCTTAGAATATTTATTTACAAATTTGGCTTGAATTTTTCCAAATGCACAGATGTTTATTTTTGCCTGATTTGGTGTAGAAACTTGTTTGTCCAATCAGTTTAAAACCTGTAGACAGAGCTGGGTAGATTACTTACAAATTGTAATCCATTACTGATTCCAAATTACATGACAAAAATTGTAGTGAGTAACATAATCCATTACATTACACATTTTAGGTAATATAATCAGATTACTTTTAGATTACTTTTGACCTAACTCGTTTATCACATTGATTTAAACGGGATAATCTTGTACCATAATGATGTAAAAATACAAAGAATGAGATAATATATTCCTTTCATTGTAATTAACAACATGAAGTGCATTAAACATAATATTACATGAAGATTCCCAAACTGG
This sequence comes from Spinibarbus caldwelli, assembly GCA_039654775.1. Lineage (NCBI taxonomy): Eukaryota > Metazoa > Chordata > Actinopteri > Cypriniformes > Cyprinidae > Spinibarbus > Spinibarbus caldwelli. Next base: position 39,717,966 of record CM077219.1, read on the forward strand.
TGTTTGTAAAGGAATTGCAGGGGGTTTGTGAGTTTAATGAAAGGCAAAAATGTAATTAAATCATAAAAATGTAAAATTAAAATAAATAATTTTAAAAATAACAATCAAAATATTTCAGTGACTAAAAAAGAATAAATATTTATATATTATATATGTTTACCTGCACGCCATATGACCATTAACCAATGTCAGAGATCCGTGAACATGCAAATGTGATACTTAATTATTAAAATATTTATTATAAAATCTCAGGGGTACTTAAACGGGTAATTGATTATGATTTCACATTTTTAACTTTAGTTAATCATGTAATGTAATCATGTAATCAGTAAAAAAGTAACTGTAGTCTAATTGCAAGTATTTTAAAATGTAATTTACTCTAATTACAAGTACTTAATTTTTGGAATCTGATTACGTAATCCAGATTACGTGCAATCAGTTACTACCCAGTTCTGCCTGTAGAAAACATCTCTCTCTCAGACCTGAAGATATGCAGAGATCATTAGAATAACAATATTTATTACATTAATAAACCATTTCCACTTTGAATACGTTTACCTTAAGTGCCTTACATTGCATTATAGTGGTTTATTTGATTGCCTATTATGGAGTAACTATTTACACTAAGTGCAAATACCCTGCTTTGTTGGCAGAAGATACAGTGGGTACGGAAAGTATTCAGACCCCCTTAAATTTTTCACTCTTTGTTATATTGCAGCCATTTGCTAAAATCATTTAAGTTCATTTTTTTCCTCATTAATGTACACACAGCACCCCATATTGACAGAAAAACACAGAATTGTTGACATTTTTGCAGATTTATTAAAAAAGAAAAACTGAAATATCACATGGTCCTAAGTATTCAGACCCTTTGCTGTGACACTCATATATTTAACTCAGGTGCTGTCCATTTCTTCTGATCATCCTTGAGATGGTTCTGCACCTTCATTTGAGTCCAGCTGTGTTTGATTATACTGATTGGACTTGATTAGGAAAGCCACACACCTGTCTATATAAGACCTTACAGCTCACAGTGCATGTCAGAGCAAATGAGAATCATGAGGTCAAAGGAACTGCCTGAAGAGCTCAGAGACAGAATTGTGGCAAGGCACAGATCTGGCCAAGGTTACAAAAAAATTTCTGCTGCACTTAAGGTTCCTAAGAGCACAGTGGCCTCCATAATCCTTAAATGGAAGACGTTTGGGACGACCAGAACCCTTCCTAGAGCTGGCCGTCCGGCCAAACCGAGCTATCGGGGGAGAAGAGCCTTGGTGAGAGAGGTAAAGAAGAACCTAAAGATCACTGTGGCTGAGCTCCAGAGATGCGGTCGGGAGATGGGAGAAAGTTGTAGAAAGTCAACCATCACTGCAGCCCTCCACCAGTCGGGGATTTATAGCAGAGTGGCCCGACGGAAGCCTCTCCTCAGTGCAAGACACATGAAAGCCCGCATGAAGGACTCCAAGATGGTGAGAAATAAGATTCTCTGGTCTGATGAGACCAAGATAGAACTTTTTGGCCTTAATTCTAAGCGGTATGTGTGGAGAAAACCAGGCACTGCTCATCACCTGTCCAATACAGTCCCAACAGTGAAGCATGGTGGTGGCAGCATCATGCTGTGGGGGTGTTTTTCAGCTGCAGGGACAGGACGACTGGTTGCAATCGAGGGAAAGATGAATGCGGCCAAGTACAGGGATATCCTGGACGAAAACCTTCTCCAGAGTGCTCAGGACCTCAGACTGGGCCGAAGGTTTACCTTCCAACAAGACAATGACCCTAAGCACACAGCTAAAATAACGAAGGAGTGGCTTCACAACAACTCCGTGACTGTTCTTGAATGGCCCAGCCAGAGCCCTGACTTAAACCCAATTGAGCATCTCTGGAGAGACCTAAAAATGGCTGTCCACCAACGTTTACCATCCAACCTGACAGAACTGGAGAGGATCTGCAAGGAGGAATGGCAGAGGATCCCCAAATCCAGGTGTGAAAAACTTGTTGCATCTTTCCCAAAAAGACTCATGGCTGTATTAGATCAAAAGGGTGCTTCTACTAAATACTGAGCAAAGGGTCTGAATACTTAGGACCATGTGATATTTCAGTTTTTCTTTTTTAATAAATCTGCAAAAATGTCAACAATTCTGTGTTTTTCTGTCAATATGGGGTGCTGTGTGTACATTAATGAGGAAAAAAATGAACTTAAATGATTTTAGCAAATGGCTGCAATATAACAAAGAGTGAAAAATTTAAGAGGGTCTGAATACTTTCCGTACCCACTGTCAAGGGCGTAACCATGGTATAGATATTGGGGGGGTCCAAATGTGAGCCCTTCCCCATATTTTATTTTTTTTTAAGTGCATTTCCCACAATTCACAATTTTCATATATTGATAAAGATTTGCTCATCTAGAACATAGTTTTGAGGAATACATTGACCATTTGAATTAACATTGAAAGAACAGTCTGCAATTTCTCTGACATAGCAGCAAACAGAATGATGTAGCACATATATCACAATTACTCTGTATCCCCTTCACTCACACCACCATCTCTCTGTCCTACAAACACACACACACACACCCTTACTTCTTCACTTATACTTAAAATGCCTTAATTCCACACACATACTTACACCATGCCATGGCCCCATCCACACACACACACACACACTGACACATACACATCACAAATTCTCTGCATCCCCTTCAAACACATACACACCATCATCCCTCTCTCCTATAAACACACACACACTCTCCCACATATATGCATATACATTTTTATATAGTACATATACATTTGATACTTCTCACTTATACTTAGTTTTGCTTACTTTTTTCCATACCTTCCTCTATCGCATGTATATACCCCTCCCCTCGTAATATGCACACACATCTCCAGACAATCACACACACACATCCATGCACAATAAAGCGGAGCATCCAACCTACATGTTTACACAAGTAGCTCTATGTATGTGACAAATAAACATCCTTGTATCCTTGTATCAATAGTTAAGTTTCACATCGAAAATGGTTGATATTGAAAATGGTTGACTTCTTATAATGACATGCACTTTTTTAGTATTTATGAAAAACAAGGAAAAAAGTTTCACTTATTTAATTTGAACTTAACCACTTAAGCCACTTTGTCATGTAATAGTTAACATAACAATATAGACTTACAATAAAAACAAACAGGCCAGGCCATGAAGGAATGAATAGAGGCTTATGAATGGAGTGGGCAGTGCGGGAGCTCCTTGGTCTGTGACTCCAGCAGTTCATTATTCAGCCTATTTTCAGGGTATCATGCTAGCTACCTAGCTATAATACTGAGCCATTTAAACCTGATATTTTTTCACATTTATTCAAAAATTGGCGCGGTATTTTTGACCATGGCACTACTTTTTAGGTGTCTACTTGCTTACCGTCTGGAAAAAAAAAGGCGAATGTCCGCCTGTTCGTCCTGCTTCTTTCTTTTAGCTCCTACCTTCATTTCATTTAAGCACCAGTGACAGTCGAACTGAGCGGTTTTTTCAAACGATGCCGCAAGCCGGCATT